>QODF01000255.1:630494-876082 GCA_024372805.1 Oostethus manadensis | reverse complement strand
TGCCATCATGCCCCAACTCCAACTACAAGCCTGGCTCCAGAGGGGTGACCTTGGGGACCCGCATTCCGGGCAAGCAAAAATTAGGTCCATGTACCTTGGTAATGGTTAATTTTATTTTAACATGCATGTAAATTACATTTGAATACATCACTTAATACAATTGACAGTTCCACATGTCCAATAGGAGTAGGAAGCAGCAAAGTTTATTATATCCTACTCCTATAGGGTTTCCCCTTTTTCAGTACATTTGTAGACTTCCTGCAGTTAGTAAGTTTGAATGCATAAGTAATGTGACAGTGTGTTGACTAGTTGTCAATGTCCTTATCACAGTTAACTTATATTGCAGTCCTAATGAATGATAATCATAATAAATAATAGTATTGATGAGTATTGTACAACAATTGTAACAAAACATTGTTGTAGAATGTTCTCACTAGGATGAAAAGTTCTAGGATAGGCTCCCGAATACCCCTCGCGGCCCTAGTGAGAGTATGTGTCATAGAAAGTGGATGGATGTACTAAAAACAGCAGCATTTTTAGCTACTAAATCATCCATCCATACATTTTCTTCCGCTTATCCAAGGTTGGGTTGCGGGGACAGCAGCCTAAGCAGGGAAGCCTAGAGTTCCCTCTCCTACTTCCCCCTCATATTACTTCATCCAGGCTACATCCCCCGAGCAGATCCTGAGGCATTCCCAGGCCAGCTGAGATACATAGTCTCTCCAATATGTCCTGGGTCTTCCCCCAGTTCTCCTACTGGTCGGACGTGCCCTGAACACCTCGCCAGGGAGGCATCCTAACCAGATGCCCGAGCCACCTCATCTGGCTCCTGTCAATGCGGTTCTACTCCGAGTCTCTCCCGGATGACAGTGCTCCTCACCCTATCTTTAAGGGAGAGCCCAGCCACCTTGTCGCTACCCAAAATTCATGACCGTAGGTGAGGGTAGAAACGTATATTGACCGGTAAATTGAATGCTTTGCATTTCGGCTGAGCTCCCGCTTCACCACAACGGACCAATGCACTAATCCGTCTGTCCATGTCGCGTTCCATCCTTCCCTCACTCGTGAACAATACCGCGAGATACTTAAACTTCTCCACTTGGGGCAAGATCTCATCGCCAACCCAGAGATGGCACGCCGAGTGAGGACCATGGACTCTAACTTGGAGGTGCTGATTCTCATCCCAGCTGCTTCACACTTGAGTTGAAGGTCACGGGTTGTTGAAGCCAACAGGACAACATCTGCAAAAAGCAGGGACCCAATCCTGCGGCCACCAAACATGAACCCCTTGAAGCCCTGGCTGCACCTAGAAATGCTGTCCATAAAAGTAATCAACAGAATCGGTGACGAAAGGGCGGAGTCCAACCCCCACTTGAAATGGGTCCGACTTATTGCCAGCAACGTGAACCAAACTAACCTAGTTTTCAGCGGCCAAATCTGGTTCCAGGGACATTGAATGTTACTTCTCTGGTGGGGAAAGAGCCCGAGCTCGTGGAAGAGGTTGAGACATTCCGGCTAGATATCGTCGGACTCACCTCGACTCACAGTTTGGGATCTGGAACCAAATTCCTTGAGAGGTGTTGTACCTTGTTCTACTCTGGAGTTGCTGCAGGGGAGAGGCGGCGAGTTGGTGTGGGCGTATTAATAGCCCCCCGGCTTGGTGCCTCTTTGTTGAAGTCATCCCCGATGAACAAGAGGGTTATTTCCATACACCTTTGGGCAGGGAAAGGGTCCTGACTGTTCTTTGTGCGTATGCAAAGATTTGATCTGAACCCATGTGGTGTGTTGTTGCTGGACTTCTGTGTGAAATTTGTTAGATGCTGTTCAGCTTCCAAAAAAAGTTGCTATTTGCAAATGTGCTGCACATACAAATGGCACTGATGTCGCAAAAGGAAACACATTTGCTGACAAAATAGCTAAAGCTGCTGCTGATAATGAAATTACTGTACTGGCGTTTGAACAACAACATCTTGACAATAACATTCTCAAAGACATGCAACAACAAAGCCCATCGTCTGAAATTGAGTTTTGGAAAAAACAAGGGGCCACACAAACAAAAGGCATCTATGTTGACCAACAATCTAAGCCAATATTACCCAAAAATGTATATAAATGGGCAGCTATATTGAGCTATGGTGTGTCACATGTCTCAACGGTAGGGATGGTTAGTCAGATGCACCACCATTTTACTACATTTACTGTCTTTATTTCCTATTCCAAAGATTTTTGTAGAGCCTACTTGACATGTGCAAAACATAATCCACAAGGGAACTTACGTCCACGACGGGGACGGTTTTTCAACCCCAAAATACCCTTTCCAAACTATAAACATGGATTTTATTGAACTAAGCCTGAGTGAGGGAAATAAATTCTGTTTGGTCATCATAGATGCATTCTCTAAATGGGTTGAAATATTCCCAACAAAACATCCTGATGCTTTGACGGTGGCAAAAGCGCTTTGTAAAGATATCATCCACAGGTATGGCATACCAGAAACAATCTATAGTGATAATGGCACCCATTTCGTGAATCGGGTAATAAATAAAATAGGGGCAATGTGTCATATTAACCTAAAAAATCATTGCGCTTACCACCCTCAAAGTGCTGGACTTGTAGAAGCCATAAACAGAACGATAAAGAATAGACTTACAAAATGTATGGATGAGACAGGACGACCTTGGACTCAATGTCTTGATTAAGTGAAACTATATATCAACATAACGGCGACAAATGGGTTACCTCCATACAAAACTTTATTTGGCAGACCATACAAATTACCGCATTTTAAAAATTATTGGGAAATGGATGAGGACTCTAATTTGGCAGATTATATGAGGAAATGTTGCAACAACAGAAACATATACAACCAGATCCTGAAGATCCTTCTATCTCCCGACAGGAACTGCAGCTAGTGCAAACCGATGAAACCGATAATGTCAAAACCACCAAGCTAGTAGCTAACAACGTAACTCAGTTAGCAGATAGACCAAACTGAAGTATAACACATACAGTACATACACCATGGATTATTAGTTGAGCCTATAATAATTCTATCCAGATGACCATTGGTCCAAACACCACCACAGAGGTTCAAATATCCATTTCATTGTTAAAAGGAATTACAGGAATATATCCAATTAACTATCAAGTGTCCGGAAAAACATAACGAATATTGGTGGTATATGACTGGGCACGTATTAGACACAGGTTGGAGAACTTTATTAACAACCTAGCAAAGAGATTTTTGGTCACCAGGTACTACGACAGAGGCGAAGCATTTTCATAATAAGATCACTATGAGAAAACAAAATACCATTTTGAGTTTAACATTTGCCTTCAGTTCCGGCAACCTTAACCCCCATCTCTAATCACTAAATACTATCTTTAATACTTCTTGCTGGGGTTTCCTGCTATGGGCCTATTTCTCTGGGACTGACCCTTATTTTCCTATCATAATTTGTGAAAATACGACCATGTTACCCAATGAGATGCCAACCATTAATGATTATACCAAACAAGCGGGTGTGCTTATCACTGTTCTTCGAAATGTAAATGATTGGTTCCGAGTCACTATTGGAATAACCAGAGAAAACAACAATTGGCTTCTATTAACTGAACAAGCAGCTAACGCCTCACAAGAAGGTGACTGCGTAGTGTGTATGGGCCCAAGGCCTATACTGCGTGTAGTACCTGCAAATATAACAACCAACTGTATTATTGAATTAATGAACAATACAAGCCCAAATGATACCTGTCAACAATGGGATGCTGCTTTCCCACTAACACCAAAAGAAAAGCAAAAACCCATATTTTCTAAAAAGTTTGCTGTCGCTAATTTCACTTGTGTGAGATTGGCTGGTACTGGAATGGCTTTAGGGAACTTAACAGACGACAATTGTACTACCACTATTCCTTTAACTACCATATTTAAACCAGTATCTCATAGCGATATCTGGTGGTGGTGTGGTGATGGACGTCTTTTTGATTCCTTACCAAAAAATGCTTCTGGAAGATGTACATTGATTACTTTGATATTACCTGTATCTGTTTTTCCCCAAACAGTAGCGGAGATAGTATCTTTGTCTGAAATAAATCTTTGGCCATTTTCTACAAGGACAAAACGAGAAACTCAAAACAATGCCTGGCTGGGAGACAACGATCCGACATACATCGATGCCATCGGGATACCAAGGGGTGTGCCAGATGAGTATAAATTGGTTAACCAAATTGCAGCAGGTTTTGAATCTATTTTGCCATGGATCACTTCAAACTAAAATTTGGACAGAATAAACTACATCCATTACAATGTACAAAAGCTGGGCAATTGGACACAATTTGGCTTCGAGGCGGTGCGAGACAAGCTCAAGGCCACCTCCCTTATGGCCTACCAAAACAGGTTGGCCCTGGACATGTTGGCAAAAGAGAATGGTGTGTGTGCTTTCTTCGGAGATCAGTGTTGCACCTTCACCCCCAACAACACGGCTGTAGACGACAGCCTGACACAAGCCATTGAGGGCTTGTGCACTCTCAATGTGCGCATGAAGAAACATTCGGGGGTTAACACCGACTGGGGGTCAAACTGGCTGGATGTGTTCGGGAAGTACAAGAACCTTGCCTCCACAATTTTGGTGTCCATTGCAGTGTTTATATCCGTTTTGACATTGTGTGGACGTTTGATTGTTCCTTGTCTACATGGGGGTTTTAATAAATTAATCAATGCAATACTAAGACCTATTGAAACTCAGATTGCACAGGTGTATCTCCTCCTAGACCCTACAGGCATAGACAAAGAGTATGATACAGCAATCGCCATTGAAGAAGATCTGGACTTGCCGGACCTGTTTGGTGATGAATAAAACATTTTCTCTCTGAATGTAAATGATTGAGTTCACACCAATGAAGCATAAACTGAAAATCTCAAAAGAAGAGGTTGGTTTGTGTAGATACAACTTGTGAGCAAGTCATGATTAAAAGGAGGAAGTTGTTGGAAAATGTACATACATATTATTATTTATTTGCTCCTATATACACATTATTTCTCTAATTTGCTTTATATATATATATTATTTCTCTATTCTTAAGAATTGTCTTAAAACTTATGCTGTCATAATCTTTATATGTGACTGCTCAGCAATTAAAAAATGCAGCTGCAAAGTAGAAGGTCAAGAACAGACTGACTATAGATAAGAGTGAAAACATTCTGTTTTAACAATGACTGCATTATTCTCCCACCATTACATACAAAAAAAGATTATGCATTGCAGCTTGAGTGAAACCCCTTCCCTTTAGGGATGGAACGTGTGATACGTAACTAGGAACACCCAAAGAAAATAAAAAGAGAAGAGACGGAAGAGTGTTTTTTCAGAGCGGCTGAAAGATGTAACTGAGTACATTTCTGTCCGTTCTCCTCGCGAGTAAAAAGCAATTTTTGTTGTCTTCTTTCTTGTTATGAATGTTTAAGGTTGTTGAACCTGACAGCAACAAACCCTACTTATGACGCAAATCTTAGCGCTGGACACTCCATAGGAAGTGTTTTGGGTGCACTTTACACTTTGTGGTTGGGTCTTGTGAATCGGTCTTCCAGAGCAATCCTCTGCCATAAAACATTCCATTGTCCCTGGTACAGATTCCCACAGGAAATAACACAACCGTAAAAGATTTAAACAGAACAAAGTGAGAGTTTTTTTTTAAATATAATACAATGATATGATTAAGTATTATTAAACTGCAACACATTTCATAATTATAGTTTACCAGTATTTATTTGTATGACTACGGCAAGTACCCAAAGCATGCTACCCCATCATTACCCTTAGGAAATACCAACATAAGTGAAGAATAAAATCAAGAAGAAAAAAACAAGAAATCCAGTGTAAACCCTTCATTCCCCCTCATAGCCTCAAAAGAGGCCAAATGATTACACAGTTTAGGTAGCACTTTATATGTCTGGATAAGGAACAACGACTCTCGTGTCCCCCTCAGGATGTGTCGGTAGCCACACCAGCGGTTACTGACTACGGCCATCGCCAAAGAACTCTAAGGTGGCCCGCTGGAGAAGACATTTGAAACAGGGGATACAACAACAGACAAATAAAGCAAATAGCACAAAAAACATTGTTACTGCAATACAAATACTAGAAGCCAGTTCCTGCCATTTACCAAAGGAGCTCATCCACCGGCCCCAAGGGCTGGTGTCCACCCCCACATGAGATTTCATCCGTTCATTAAGGGCTTTGAGACCCTCGACGGCATGTGTCAAACGGCCATCGGGTGCAGTGTTATTGGGAATGTAGGTGCAGCATTCAGTGCCAATCAGTGCGCAAACACCATGTTTTTCAGCCAACAACATGTCAAGGGCAATGCGGTTTTGAAAAGCCATGAGAGACGTGGGCCGTAACTGTTCACTTACCGCTCTCAAAGCTTCCTCAGTTTGGTTGTCGTGGAGAATAATGAGGCCAAACACACCACGTAGTAGTAGTAGAAGAAGGCTTCCCCATTTATTCGCACATGTCTTTTATACTTCTGGTACGCCTCGATCTGCACGTACTCTCCTGGACTCCTTTCCATAAAAGAACATGTTTTCAGACTTTTTGGCACAACACAATCTGCACGTACTTTCCTGGAAGCTTCTCCCTAACAGGACATGTTTTGGTACACTTCTTGGCACAACACATGTGACTGAAAACACATTGTATAACTAAGCATCTGGAGTTCACAATTTCACAATATGGTTCGACAAACGTTGCAGATTATGATGAATATAGTTAATACGATCAACATACTTGTTTACTGTTATCTATGGCAAAATAGATTCAAACCAGCCGCGACTTGGTTAATCAATTTATATTCATCCGGAACCCCACAAGGCACACCAATGGCATCAATGTATGTGGGGTTAGGGGCCTCCAACCATGGCGATGAGACAGTGCGCGCGGAACGATGCAAGGTGGCGGACATGAGGCGAGATCCCACAGAAAAAAATTGTGTGGGGTGCCTGTTTAATTTACAATTCCGCCTGTACCGTTTCCAACCTACTACTCACGCTTGTATTTATATTGTGTATATATATCAGTGTAAGTGGGGTCTATATTATCGGCATAAGTGTGTGTGTCACAATCTGGTGGGACGCCTTCCTTGGCATCCTTGGCAGCCAATGGGAGATGTTGAAGATCGGCTGCATCATCTTTGGCTGTGATGTCATCCACCAGTCTCATCCTCCCCTTCTCGGACTGGGACACTCCCAGTCTGATCCAACAAAGCCAGGTAACACCATCTGTGAAGTAGACAAGTCCAGTCGGCAGACAAGTCGTCAGTAGGTCAGGTCGAGGTCGTACGTCAGTCAGCACATGAAGTTCACACTCGTGTGATGCGCTGTCGGAGGACATGTGATCCGCCATGTCACCACTGGAGTGTACATATTGGATATTGGGTGCCTCCAAAACTTTTTATAGACGTAACTGTCGGAGAGAGGACATTGTAAAAGCAGACGAGAACACAAAAGCAATGCAGTACGATCAAAGGTTGCCCCTGCACCAAGTGGGCCATTTTGTTGATGATGGTGGCCAAGCCAGCCGTAAAACGGACACACCAGGGCTGTCGTTGTTGATTGAGGTCGAGAGACACATTGACATACATGAGGACACTTCTGGATCCCTCTTGTTTCTGGTACAGCACACCTTGGCTACTGGGCCGGAAATAGAGACGTCCAGATGAAAAGGAATGGTCGGGTCCGGCATGGCAAGGGCCACAGTTGTAGCCAAAGCCTGCACAAGGTCAATAAAACATGTAGATGTTTCAGTTGTCTAGTCAAGAGTTGCATTAGCCTGTTTGGCTCCTTTTTGCTTTAATCAGGGCCCTAAGTGGAGCCGTGTGCTCAACATAGCATGGAATGTTAGCTCTAATATACCCACAAGAGCCTAAAAAGGACAGCATATCTTGCACCGTGTGTGGTTTGGGATGTTGCAGGATAGACAGTCGATGATCATTTGACATAGAATAGCCGTTAGCTGAGACGACACATCCCAAAAAGGACACCGTGCGTCTGCAACATTGCAGCTTCTTCCTGGGTACTTTGAACCCGAGAAGGTGTAGTTTGAGTAACAACCATTTTGGTGGCGTCCAGATAGGTGTCAGCTGAGTCACAGACAAGGAGCAAATCATCAACATACTGGACCAACGTGCACCCCTCCGAGAGCTCGAGGTCCGAGAACGCCTGTCGAAGTGCGTGATTGAACAGACCAGGACCATTTTTAAACCCCTGTGGAATTCGAGTGTATTGATATATGCGTCTTTGAAATGTAAAAGCAAAGTACTGTCTGCTATCTGGATGCAATGGCAAACAGAAGAAACCATTTGCCAGGTCAATCACTGTGAAATATGCATATGTGGGAGACGGGAAGGCAAGAATGCGGTGGGGGTCAGGGACAGGCAGAACAGGGGTCAGTGACATCATTTATTGCTCGTAAATCATGAGCCAGACGGTAACTTTTACCATCTGCCTTCAAAACAGGCCGTAGAAGAATCGACCAACAGGGAGGATTCCTTCAAAACCCCTGCATCCCATAACCCTCGACAGCGTCGCCACCATTCCCGCATCTGCCTTCTGGGGTCAACGACACTGTGGCTTGTAAATGACATGAGAATCAACAAAGTGTATCTGAATGGGTGAGTGCGTTGTGCTGAGACCAACATCAAACGGTCCTGTCGACCAACCCCCTCCAGGATGGAGTCAAGCAGTGCCGCTGCTAGATCATGATCAGATAGGTCCCTACCATGGTCACATGTTACCTCCAGATGTTGAAGCACAGCCTCACCATAGAAGTTGCCACAAATCCTGTATGTCTCTGCTGAGAGTGAATACCGAACCATAGGACCCGGTTGTCGTGCCTCATGACTGGGGGAGACTGCCAGAGTGATGTGGGGTGTTGATTCATGTTTCATCCGGAACCAGTTCTCTTGTGCCGGATTCAGCTCTACATGAGCCGCCACACCCTCTTTGCCAATATACAGTGCGTCTGACTCTAAAGACCATTCACCTGAGTCTTCTTTCAGGCCCTCAAAAGCCTCGCAATATGTGTCGTCATCATTTCTGTCATAGTACAACATGCAATGGAACAGGTCAGAGGGCGGCAGATACACACCACAGGTTAGGATCCAGGGCTTTCACAGCTGGTAGGCCCCCACGCCTCCTTGCTGCTTGTAGTCGTTTTCCAGCAAGGCTGCCCAATAGATGTCAGCTGCATTGGAGAAAGGTTTGATTAACCACTGACCTCTCGTGTGTCCAGTATTACAGTCCACGGATGTTCCATCTGTAAATTGAACTGTGAGGCCAGTCGGTCCACACAGTATGGTTGCTTGTGTTGCTTTAAGCAAGTCCTGTCCAATGAGGCACACTGGGGTGTCGGGTGCATACACAAACTCATGTCTCAGCTGGAGCCCTGCAAGATGAATGTCCACCAGTCCGTTCAATGATTTCCCATCCATAGTCATGGGAAGCAAGGGTTCTGCCGTGTCCTTGCCCCCTGGGCCTCCCAGGCACCCCTAGGCCTGATAGTGGGGGCCAGCCTCGTCATAATCAGCGTTGTACTGGCCGGCCGCTGGAGGTCCTGTGAAAGCTGGTGCTTGTGTGTTAGGTTGCCAACCTGATTGAGTGAAAGGATTTCCCCTTGTGGCCCCGCGTCCCCTCTGTGGCACGGGCGCCGGTGCTTCGAGACCCGGTGCTGCTGCTGCTGGATGTGCAGCATATGGTGGCACATCCGGACGTGGCCCCAGAGGCTGCTGCTGTTGCTGGTACGGGCAGTCCCGAGCCCAATGATCAAGCGCTCCACACAGAAAACAGCGGGGTGGAGCCGCCATTCTGCTTTTTCCCCTTCCCCCTTCTCCGGGATGCTCCACCGCCTCTGGCCTGCCACATTACTTTTGTTGCCTGTTTAGTTTTTGTCGCTCGCTCGTGGGCCTCAGCCAATTGTAGTTTCACTAATTGGTCAGTAATAACAGCTCTCTTTTTTTTCCCTCTCTTCAGTGATCTCCCGGTAACAACGCATGCGATGGGTCTAACTTTCACAGTTAGCACACTCTTCATCTTGAAATCATCTTTAGATATATCTTGAAAGATATCTTGCAGCTCAGCTCAGCGGGCATTCCCCTCAGCACAGCCATACGGAAGGAAGATCTAATGGTCTCGTTAGCAGTTGGATTCACACCCGTAAGTGAGGTCCTAGTGTGTACACTTTGTGTGTAAGGTCATTGGCCATTCTAGCACGGAAGGATCTATTCCAGCTCGTCGTGGATACTCCCGTCTAATGGTGTCAAAGACAGGCTGGGCATACATCCCGAAAGGACGGTGTTCTTCTGGACCTTCGAGACCTGCCGCTGCCTTGAGCATTGTCAGTTATGTGTAAGTGGTCCAAGCCGCAGTTATGGCATGTACATCTCCCCAAGCTAGATGTAGACCCGCCGTTGCCTGCAATAAAGCATCAATCCACCCTGCGCCACCTTCCGCTCACACGGGTAATTTATTTGGCAACATTTTGAGCATCTGTCAAGGACAGAGGTGTATATCCGGTGACGGCACTGAGGATGGCCTTGGAGGTGAAGTGGCCAGTGACTTCATTAAAGTCGTGGCTGCCTTTTTGTTATCTTTGCTGGTCTTTTGAGCCTGTCTAATTATTGTGGCATTGTCAGTCACCTTTGTCACTTTGTCAACGTTTGGGGCCGGACGCCTGGACCGGCCGTTGCCAGTCCAGCCACGGCGCGACCCGCATATGAGTCTGTTTCGTCATGTTCAAAGTCCGCCTCGTCCTGAAATTTGAGGATTGGGTACAATCCAGAAGGGCCGGTACCATACGATGGTGGTGCCGACGCCTTAGATGACTCAGGTGGAGAGGACTTACAAAAATTGACCTTTCCAGCTAGTCCCAGACAGGCCAGAGCCATCTTGTGTGTTATCATGTGCTGCTGATCAGCCTCCTTTCATTCATTCACCCATCCATTTTCTATGCCGCTTATCCTCATTAAGGTCACGGGTGTGCTGGAGCCTATCCCAGCTGGCTATGGGTGAGAGGCGGGGTACACCCTGGACTGGTCGTCAGTCAATCGCAGGGCACATATAGACAAACAAACATTCACACTTACATTCAGACCTATAGACAATTTAGAGTCGCCAATTAACCTAACATGCATGTTTTTCTTTAAATTTCTCCTTCTGACTAAGGAGGCCGTCGCCATTTGGCGTCCAATTTTATTAACATCATCATGAGAAAACTTTTCGGCCTACATAAATGTAGCTTTCAATTCTTCCTTTCCCTACTTTCTTGTTCTTTTATCTTGTTCCACACCTCTTTCATTCTCTCTATCTCCTTCCATGAACACTATATTAAACCATATTCCACCATATTAAACCACTCATTCCCACTCATTCTCGGGGCCCATTCACCACACTCACGAGCAAACTAACCATCCATGGCGTACAACAAAAATATACCAGATAGAGACAAAAGAATGATATAGCAAAATAGATCAAGCGTTTCCCTCACCGCAATAGGGTACAGCCCTTTACTGGACCCAGTTGAAGCGTTTACATTTACCGCCCTTCAACCAGTAGAGTCCTTCCCGACTCTTAAGAGGCCTCAATTTTGTGATTCTCAAACACTGACGTCAAACTACCTTTACAATATACCAAACACAGTCAAAAATAAAAATCTAAACCACAAGCAAATACAACCTAAGAGTTTCTGGAATTCACAAACAAAGCAAACCACAAGTGAACAATACAGTTGTCTTTCCACAAAATTTGGTATTGTCAATTGCAGAAATTCATATAATTCATATATTCATATTTCATATAACAGGTTTTCTGCGTAACTTTTTTGTGACGCGCGTAGAATGAAAGACAGCCATATGGTCAACCCAGGTGGTATAAACAGCGACCAATCAAACCTGGGCGCCAAATTGTTGAATTTGAGGCCTCTGATCTTTAGGCCCAGAAATCCGGTCAAGTTGGAGGAAGAAGACTATGTTACTACAACGTTATCCAAGGTTAGGATTTATTCCTAACAAACAAACCTAATACAACGGAGCTCCGGGGGTAATGTCGTTCCCTATAGGCTAATGATGACAAAACATATCGCGATGCTTTTGAGGGCCTGAAAGAAGACTCAGGTGAATGGTCTTTAGATTCGAAAGTTTACGTTCTACAAATTTGTTCACTTTGGGTAGTAAAACCCACTGTCGGGAGGCAGTAATAAATCCAGCGGGACTCAATTTGTAAGATTATATACGAGGGCGGCGTCGTTATGGACAGTGAGTTTGATAAGGTTTGTGGTGGTTGTGGTGGATGTAGTAAGATGAAGGATCAGGAGGACTTGTATGTACTGTCGGCAAAGCAAGTGTTAAGGGGAATGGATCGTAAAGATCATGGGAAGGAAATAGAGAGAATGAAAGAGGTGTGGAACAAGATAAAGGGACAAGAAAGTAGGGACATGGAGGAATTGAGAGCTAATGTTATGGAGGCCAAAAAGTTTGCTCATAATGATGTTAATAAAATTGGCCGCCAGATGGCGACGCCTCCTTAGTCAGAAGGAGAAATTTAAAGAAAAAACATGCATGCGACTCTAAATTGTCCATAGGTATGAATGTGAGTATGAATGTTTGTCTGTTTGTGCCCTGCGGTCGGCTGGCGACCGGTCCGGGGTGTGCCCCGCCTCCTGCCCAAAGTCAGCTGGGATAGGCTCCAGCATACCCGCGACCCTAATGAGGATAAGAGGTATAGAAAATGAATGAATGAAACAATGGAAGGAGGCTGATCAGTGGCGCATGATAACACACAAGATGGCTCTGGCCTGTCTGGGACTAGCTGGACAGGTCAAATTTTGTAAGTCCTCTCCACCCGAGTCATCTAAGGCGTCTGCACCCCCACCGTACGGTAACGGCCCTTCTGGATTGTACCCAATCCTCAATTTCAGGGAGAGGCGGACTTTGAACTTGACGAGACAGACTTATATGCGGGTCGCGCTGCAGCTGGACTGGCGACAGCCGGTCCAGGCCTCCGGGCCCCAAACGTTGACAAAGTGACAAACGTGACTGACAACGGTGCATTAATTAGACAGGCTCAAAAGACCAGCAAAGATAAAAAGAAGGCGGCCACGACTTTAATGAAGTCAGTGGCCACTTCACCTCCAAGACCATCCTCGGTACCCTCACCGGATATACACCTCTGTCCTTGACAGATGCTCAAAATGTAGCCAAATAATTACCCGTGTTAGCGGAAGGTGGCGCCAGGTGATTGATGCTTTATTACAGGCACTGGCGGGTCTACATCTAGCTTGGGGAGAAGTACATGCCATAACTGGAGCCTGCCCCGCTTACACACAACTGACCATTCTCAAGGCGGCGGCAGGTCTCTAAGGGGCGGAAGAACACCATCCTTTCGGGATGTATGCCCAGCCTTTCTGTGACACCATTAAACGGGAGTATCCACGACGAGCTGGAATAGCTCCTTCCGTGCTAGAATGGGCAATGACCTTTGACCCTTTTACATATTACACACAAAGTGTACACACTTGGACCTCACTTACGGGTGAGAATCCAACTGCTAACGAGACCATTAGATCTTCCTTCCGTACGGCTGTGCTGAGGGGAACGACCTGCAAAATATATTAACAGATGATTAAAAGATGAAGAGTGTGAAAATCTGACCCACCGCATGCGTTGATCCCGGGAGGTCACTGAAGAGAGGAGAAAAAAAAAGAAAAAAGAGATGTTATTACTGACCAATTAGTGAAACTACAATTGGCCGAGGCCCGAGAGAAGGCCACAAAAACAAAACAGGCAACAAGAGTAATGTGACAGGCCAAAGGCGGTGGAGCACCCCTGGGAAGGGGAATAAACAGAAGGGCGGGTCCACCCCGCGCCTCTTTTCTGTGTGGAGCGCTTGATCACTGGGTTCGAGACTGCCCGTACCAGCAGCAGCTGCAGCAACGGCTGGGGTCACGTCCGGATGTGCCATTACACCCTGCACATCCTGCAGCAGCAGCACCGGGTTTCCAAGCACCGGCGCCCGTGCCACAGAGGGGACGCGGGGCCAGAAGGGGAAATCCCTTCACTCAATCAGGCTGGCAATCTAACACACAAGCACCAGCTTTCACAGCACCTCCAGCGGCCGGCCAGTACTACGCTGATCATGACGAGGCCGGTGCCCACTATCAGGCCTAGGGGTGCCTGGGAGGCCCAGGGGGCAAGGACACGGCAGAACCCTTGCTGCCCATGACTGTGGACGGGAAATCATTGAACGGACTGGTGGACACTGGTGCTACGGGCTCCAGCTGAGACACGAGTTTGTGTATGCACCCGACACACCGGTGTGCCTCATTGGACGGGACTTGCTTATAGCAACACAAGCCACCATCCTGTGCGGACCTCTGGGCCTCACATTTTAATTTGCGGATGGAACATCCGTGGACTGCAATAGTGGACACACGGGAGGTCAGTGGTTAATCAAACCTGTCTCCAACACTCCGTCAGCTGACATCTATTGGGCAGCCTTGCTGGAAAACGACTACAAACAGCAAGGAGTCGTGGGGCCAACCAGCTGTGGAAGCCCTGGATCCTAACCTGTGGTGTGTATCTCCCGCCCTCTGACCCGTTCCATTGCACGTTGTACTATGACAGAAATGATGACAAAACATATCACGAGGCTTTTGAGGGCCTGAAAGAAGACTCAGGTGAATGGTCTTTAGAGTCAGACGCACTGTATTTTGGCAAAGAGGGTCAATATTCGCCCTCAGCAGAGGCCTTGCGGATTCGGGGCTGCTTCTATGATGAGACTGTGCTTCAACATCTGGAAGTAACACGTGACCATGGTAGGGACCTATCAGATCACGATCTAGCAGCGGCAGTGCTTGACTCCATCACGGAGGGGGTGGGGTCGACAGGACCGTTTGATGTTGGTCTCAGCACAACAACCCCACCCATTCAGATACAGTTTGTTGAATCTCATGTCATTCACAGTATTGTTGGCCCCAGGAGGTGGATGCGGGAATGGTGGAGACGCTGTCGGGGGTTATAGGATGCAGGGGTCTTGGAGGAATCCTCCCCCCTTGGTCGACTCTTTTACGGCCTGTTTTGAAGGCAAATGGTAGAAGTTACCCCCTGGCTCCTAATTTACAAGCAACAAATGATGTCACAGTGACCCCAGTTCTGCATGTCCCCAACCCCCACCGCATACTCACCTCCCTGTCTCCCACATATGCATATTTCACAGTGATTGACCTGGCAAATGCTTTCTTCTGCTTGCCATTGCATCCAGATAGCAGACAGTACTTTGCGTTTACATTTCAAAGACGCAGATATCAATACACCCGATTCCTTCTTGGGACGTGTCGTCTCAGCTAACGGCTATTCTATGTCAAATGATCATAGACTGTCTATCTTGCAACATCCCAAACCACACACGGTACGTGACATGCTGTCCTTTCTAGGCCTCTGTGGGTACAGTAGGGCTTACTGTACATCCGCTGTTATGTCGCTTCTCCTCTCCGCGCCATGCTTAATGCAAAAGGAGCCAAACATGGTAATGCGACTCTTGACTGGACGACTGAAACATCTACAGGTTTTATTGACCTTGTGCAGGCTCTGGCTACGGCTGTGGCCCTTGCCGCGCCCGATCCGACCATTCCTTTTTATCTGGATGTCTCTATTTCCGGCCCACTAGCAACGGCGTGCTGTACCAGAAACAAGACGGATCCAGAAGTGTCCTCATGTATGTCAGTGTCTCTCGACCCTATTGAACAACCACAGCCCTTGTGTGTCCGTTTTGCGGCTGGCTTGGCCACCGTTATCAACAAAGCGGCCCACCGGGTGCAGGGGCAACCTTTGATCGTACTGACTGAACATTCCGTCACGTATTAATTATATTCACTATAATGTTCAGCGGTTCGGCAATCAGACCGAGGTGGCTCTTCGGGCAGTACATGACCAACTTAAAGCTACATCACTCAAGTAGGAGGGAGGGGGGGTGATTTATGGATACAGCAGAGAAAGAACTGTTGGCAAGACGGAGGCGGAGAATACGAAGACATCCTAAAGTATGAAGAAACTGCAGAGAGAGATACTTTGCTTTTTTGCTGATCCCCTGCCGTACGTCTCACGTAGTTTCTGTGCTGGCAGGGAAAGGGAATTAGCCCAGACGGCTGTTTTAATTTGGCTTGGTGTTTGAAATAATAGCTGTGTTTTATCTCTCCTTCTATTTGGATTTAATTAACCCCCAATACCTCTGATCGAACCAGCTACAAATCGTATTACTCACTGCTTGGCTCTGTTTTCTCCAGATTGCGCATCCAGCCACTGTTCCTCCCCAGCCTCAAGTTGTTGTTCTTGTTTGTAAACTTTCTTCGCTAGAATATATTAAAACGGCTTGCTTGTGTGGCTGCTTCTGCTATTGAGGCCATTCTAGCCTCAGGGGAAATGAGGGGGAATGAAGGCTATAGAAAATATGCTTTAACATTAGTTCTTTATAAGTAACTGATAGTTGGTTTCAGTTACACGTCTGTAGTTAATAGACTGGTTTGGGCTACTGGCATTGCATGCGCACGCTGACACATACACACACACTGAAAAGGAGAAACGTATCGATCAGTCATCCAATTAACAAATCTGACAGACAACACCTGGTCACGAGAAGAGAGGGCGGGAGGACAAAGACAGACAGAGAATGTTTAGGCCCGGAGGCGTTAACACCCAAAAGTTGAACCAGCTAAAAAAAGCAACCGCAGAGACGCAGCTGCAAGTTAGATCAAAATCTAAAACTGTGCCAACTGCAAGATGTTCCAGTCACGGCCAAAACGTCTGACACCCGTAAACAAGAATTTTATGGGACGGACCGCCGAGAAAGGATAAAAGGACTGAGCAGGAAATGACACAAAATTAACCGAGTCACGATGGCCGCTGACTCCACGGTGAACTTTAACATCCTCCATCGGATGTGCAAGCTGGTGGTGCTGCTAAGCCTCATCCACATCTTCGTCAGCGTCGTCTTCTACGTCCGCTCGCTGGACTTCGCCTTCGCGCAGAACCAGCAGAGCCACAACACCAGCACCGGTTCGGAATCTAACACCGTGACTTTCCGAGCGAACGACACCCGGTCCAAGGAGTCGGGCGGGGAGAGGAAAAAAAAGTTGGATAAATGTCCCGAAACGTCTCCGCTGCTCGGTAAGACTTTCCGGACTTTTGGTCTTCAACGACAAAGTCTTAGGTCTACTATTTACTTTTCCAACTTTCTCGACTTTTGAACTTGTTTCTGACTCGGTCTTGACTTGTTGTTGGGCCAAGTCGAGTAAGCAAGCAACCCAATTTACTAACAACACTTTTACTGGATTATTGTCACCGTAATTGGACCTTATTTTGTTATTATTATTTTGAAGACGTACTACGTCACGCCCACTTCCTGATCACACGTGACCAAGAACACTAGAATTGAGCAGGAATCTCAAACCTTCGGAATCGCAGGAGTGCCAAAATTAAAAGGAAATGCATGTACAGATATATCGACAATCAATAATGCAAAAATGTACAAATGTAGTCATATTCTTTTTCCATTTTGTCATTTCTTTTTCTGCATTGTCTTTTTTTCCCCCATTTTATCCTTGATTTTGATCTTTTTTCATGTCTTTCCTCATCACTGGTAAAAGCAATGACAATACACGCCCTTCTGCCAGGGAGACTAGTCAATACCTGATCACGGATTCCCGCTTGCAGTGGCTATGTAGTAGCTATTTTACATGTAGCTGTTACCCCGGGTGACCGGATGCGGGTCACGGACAGGAAGTAACGTCACTATCACGCCACCATGCGCAAACGTCTTACACGATGGAGTCCATGTGGAAGCTTCTGAGAGCAGGTGGTAAATACCATGACAAAAAAGCAAATGGAAACGACAAAGACAAAACAGGGGAAAATCTATGATGAAATGAAAAAAAAACCAAAGACAGTACAGAAAAAGCAAAGACAAAATGGGAAAAGAATATGACGACATTTGTATATTTTTGTATTATTTATTCTCTTTGTGTCCTGCGATTGACTGGCGACCAGTCCAGGGTGTACCCCGCCTCCTGCCCAAAGTCAGCTGGGATAGGCTCCAGCATACCCGCGACCCTAATGGGGATAAGCGGCATAGAAAATGGATGGATGATTGTCTTTGTATTTGCACATCTATATTCTTTTCATTTTGGCACGGGTTGTTGTTTTGTGTAAATACTTCCAGCTAATGTTCAATATTGACTTTTTTTTTGGCCGATATCCGATAAGGGCGATATTTTCCAGCTCTCAATTTATCGATTCTGTCAACCGATACGGATGTGCTCAACGTTGCATGTTTCCTGTTGTGCAATGAACACATATCTGCTGTGACGCTAATGTATTCAGCAGCAGCAATTAGCAGCTCGACATGGCTGTAAACAACATTGTACAACAGGTGAGACACTTGCCGTACATACACCATTTTTAAAAATTGCTTTTCCTTGTAGGAATAAAAATGGATGCCGGTATCTACCGATTTTACCATTTTTAAGCCAACATAGTGGCCCTGGACTTTCTGATGACCAAAAAAATGTAAATAGCTACTCTTAAAACAAATGTCCCACCCTAAGTTAAGAAATATATTTTGTAGTACGGTCGTACTTGCCGAGGTCCGTCCGTGTTTTGTTTATACCCGATTCCCTTACAAAATACAATGGGAATCTAGGAAACTTCACCCACACTGTCTAGTTAGTATCCAGGTATTTATTCCACAGTCAGACTGGTTGAATTTTTGGCTAAAAGGTTACTGAATCCATTTAAAGTTACTGAATTGTTTCGGATCGTATCGTTCTAAATGATCCAATATTGTCCTTGAATCATATCATCAACCAGAAAACGTGATATGAATGGAATCATTAATAAAAATAATCCTTACACCCCTATATTTTATCTTTTTGGTGGGGAAAAAGTGTAATTTGGAGCCAAGAATGGAGAGAACATTTTAATGGTTATGTTTCTGATAGGTCTAACATTTGTGTTCACCGAGCCAGCAGCTATAATTGGGTATGTTGGGTGCTGTAAAAGTGTTCCTGTAATGGTGACAGGAAGTGACGTTGAAGGTTTCAGAGTGGAGTTTTAGCTTGGCATTAGCTTGTGTGAGAGATTATTGTGCCTGTTGTGAGATCATTCAAGTCAGCAATAAAAGTCGGTTGTTCCGGAGATCACGTCTGGTGCTTGTGTGTCTCACCGAACATTACCGAAACATTACTGACACTGTGTGACCGGTGTAATTATTACTACTAATCAACTAAACAATGTCTTTGCATGCGTCTTATGAATGTGCGCTATCTGTATTTCACGCCATGTAGCCATTTTTATGCTTGGAAATGCTTCATGTAGGCACAAAAAAGTAGAATTTCCTGAAATATTGTTGTATTTTCCACGCTGTGGTAGAACAAACATGTTACCGTACTTATCTAAAACCCAGTGGGGAAAAACATTCCATTCTAAACAATATGCATAGTTTTGGCTGATAGCTACAAAACAGCTTGATTTGAAGCTGCAAAATGTGAAGTGCGACGTGGCGAGGGACGACTGTATGCAGTTTCATGGTGGTAGACTGGTACTTACCTAAAACAGAGTGGAATATATTTGATTCTTAAAAATTACCACTCTGTGGCCGAGAAGCACAAAAACGTTGCTGCATGTATCTAAAATAAAGTGGCAAATATTCCATACCTAACAGTTTCTACTCTTTATTAGATAAGCACAAATATGTTGTTGTATTTGTCTTAAACCAAAACGGAAAATATTCATTTCATAACAGTTTCCATTCTGTGACAGATAAGCACAAACATGTTGACACAGTTATCTAAAACTGAGTGGAAAATATTCCATTCTTAACAATATAATAATGAATGACACTTGTTATGCGCTTTATCAAAGACTCTCAAAGCGCTTACATTGAGGTCATCATTATTCATTCACACCACACTTGGTGATGGCAAGCCACTATGTAGCCACAGCTGCCCTGAAGCGGACCGACGGAAAGCGAGGCTGCCAGTGTGCACCATCAAACCCTCCGACCACCACCGACACATCATTTTCATACTAGGCAATGTGGGTGAAGTGCTTTGCCTAAGGGCACAAGGAAAGTTTATTTCCTCCCACTGTGGCACCTGGTGTTCCTCTGACGTCTCCCATCTGAGTACTGACCAGGCCCTGCCCTGCTTAGCGATCAGGCTGTGACAGGCAGGTTTGGCAGGTTTGGTTTATGCATATTCGGCTGATAGTCAGCCAGAAGAGCATGACTTGAAGCTGCAAAATTTGAAGTGCAAAGTGGAGAGGGACGACTATTCAGTTTCATTGTGGTGGACCAAATTTTGGATGTGGACTATGGAAAATATGCAGGAAAATCCGTGAATACATACGCTGTCTGAATTGTGCCCGCAGTGAAGTTGGTGTAGAGAGTGGAACCATGTTAGGTTTGATTTCTGTGTGTGAGGGACATTTTGGTTTGTGAACATCATGACGCTTTTGTGCGTTTATGACGACGCGCGAACAAGTTAAGTGTCTCGGGGTGTGTGTTTTGAGCGCGACCCTCCGCCATGTTTCCTCAGCTGTGACCTCTCGCTCTCTCTCAGGCCACCTTTGCTCAGCTGAATTGCAGACGCCATCTTGTTGGCAGGTGACCAGAACTGACTGGCCCGAGACACAAGGACAGACACAGTCGGATTCCAGAAATTGTCTCCTGTAGTTGCTCCATTTTTCACACTTTTCACCCATCAGCAGCTTTCTGATTTTTATGTTATTTTCACCTCTAAATGCAGCCTGCACAGCCCAAACCTACCCTATTTACTGAATAAGCAATCCAATAGGTGAGAGTGACAGAAAACGGGCGTGTTTGTTTGACTTGTCCCCCTTGTGTCGTGTCAGTTGGTCCTCTGCGGGTGGATTTCAACATTCCGGTGAGCCTGGAGCTCATCAAGAAGGAGAACGGGCGCCTTGAGCCGGGTGGATGCTACAGGCCCAAGGACTGTGAGGCGCTGCAGAAGGTCGCCATCATCATCCCGTTTCGCAAGAGAGATGAGCACCTCAAGTACTGGCTCTACTACCTGCACCCCATCCTGCAGCGCCAGCAACTGGACTACGGCGTCTACGTCATCAACCAGGTAGAGCAAGCGAGGTGTCTTGGTGTGGAACCATCAGTGATTGATTGAGTCAGTGATTTTGTTTGTGCGCCATCATCATAAAGCTCACGGCTTGGTCTGCCAACCCTTGGACAAAAATACTATATATATATAGTTTAATACATATCCATCCATCCATTTTCTTCCGCTTATCTGAGGTCGGGTCGCCGGGGCAGCAACCTAAGCAGGGAAGCTTAGAGGTCCCTCTCCCCGACCACTTCGTCTAGCTCTTCCCAGCGGATGCCGAGGCGTTCCCAGGCCAGCTGAGAGACATAGTCTCTCCAACGTGTCCTGGGTCTTCCCTGAGGCCTCCTACCGGTTGGACGTGCCCTAACACCTCCCCAGGAAGGCGTTCGGGAGGCATCCTAACCAGATGCCCGAGCCATCTCATCTGACTCCTCTCATTTCGGAGGAGCAGCGGTTGTACTCCGAGTCTCTCCCGGATGACAGTGCTTCTCACCCTATCTCTAAGGGAGAGCCCAGCCACCCTGCAGAGAAAACTCATTTTGGTCGCCTGTACCCGCTATCTTGTCTTTTCGGTCACTACCCAAAGCTCATGACCATAGGTGAGGGTAGGAACGTAGATTGATACATATATGTATAATATATGCAGTATACTAAACATATATAATATGTCCTTGCTGTTTCCCAGTTGACTACAGCCTATTTAAGCACACATGTATGTGTGTTTTGCCTTAGTTAAGCATTTCCATGCATATAAATGGCAAAATGAACTAAAATAAGGCATGCAGAAGACATACTGTGCTCACGCCTGCAGAGACCAAAGCCTGGGAACGCAGAGCTGATCATCATCATCCTCCTAATCAAACAAGTTGCAGTATTTTCGCAGGTTGTTGGTTGTGTGTAAAAACTGTGTCTGTAATAATAATGTACAAGTATGTCAGTGTTGTTACTATAAAAGCGTATCAAAACAAAACAAGCCTAGGCTAGGCTCCAAGGGGATTACTATTCATCTAAACCCGGAAGCTTCAATGATGGTAAATGGCTGGTCATCCAGCGCCATCATCTCTGGCAAACTTTCGGCACTTTTCAAATGTTTTGGTGATAAGAACAAGCACCAGGCGTTTTGAGGTGGCTGATGAGGTTTGATGTGTTGAAACTTTGGTTTTGTTTTGATGCCACAACGTTATTACGAACATGAATTTTATGGTGTGATTGCAAACATGTCTCGATTTAATGAGAATATGAACCTTCAGCGGAATATTGTGTGCACGCAAACGTGGTCACCATTGCTCCGGCACCGCTGGAGGCACTTTCTTGTCAAACAGGAAAGCAGTGTAAATACTGTACTGGACTTGTTCCAGTTGCTATCGGGTGTGATGTAACCCACATGTGAAATGTACAGCAGGACAACCCGTGTTCCATCCACACCTTGTGCTAAGCAACTTTTAATAGGTTCTTATTTGCTCTATCACTTAGTCATATTTACTAGCTATTGAAAAGAATGAACAATACATAACTGTTCACTTCCAATTTGTAGTGCATTAATATATATTCATAATAATAATACGTAATAATTCTAATACATAATAAAGATAAAAAGTCCAGTCCTGTGTGGGTTTTTATTGCTCCTTCTCTGTGGGGGATATGATCTGCTCAGTCTTTCACTGGAGCAGGACAGTCATGGTAATCGGCCACTGAAACTGCTCTTCTGTTGAGAGAATGATGATGCTGGTTGTCCAGCAATAAATAAATCCATTAAATGAATATGCAGACTTAAACCATAGCCATCGTTGCGTGAACCAGAAAAGTGAAGCTCCAATTCAACATCGAACTGGAAGAAAATATATGAAACCCAACTTCTGCACAAGACAATGGATGCTCCGACACCCCATTAAGTACGTAACTCCACATGTGTGTAGTCTTAGTTTGAAGATTAAGATGAAAATAAAGAAAAGGCATGAATGAGAAGGTTTGTCCAAACCTTTTTTTTTGAGCCTGTACTGTATCTTATCCTTTCCCTGCCCCGCATTGCTTTAGCAAAAGCAAATGTTGCTCATCTTTGCCAATCATGTATTGTTCTCAGGAATGTTCTGCCACAATAGGCCAAGCTTGAATGACATGGGTGGCTGGCGCAACTTTCACGTCAATCACATCCGTGTTCAGCCCTTCCGCCTCGGGGCCCGTAAGCTCGGTTCTGCGTTCTGTCAGTTCTAGAGCATTTGGTGGAAGGTGAACAGCGGCTGCGGTTGCTGTCAGTTGGTAATTGGAGCTGCTTCTCCTCTTGTTGTATTTGAGCACGTCATTCTCGTGGACTTGAAGTCAACAAATTGTGTGCGTAGTGTCAGCTTGCAGAGGATGGAAAACCCAAGTGTGGGTTAAAAACAGAAAATCTAAACCAGTCAGTCTGGTCATTCGAGGGCATTTTCCCACTCCGATAATTATGAAATGACTTTAGGCAAGAAAAAGATTTGTGTGAGACAATACCAAAAACATCAAGTCATTTCCTTAAGTGCAAAATAAGTCAATAAACACAAAAACTCATTCAATCCTCTGCCCAAGAACTTTTTCCTGAGCAGTGTATAAAGATATAGTACCGTAACTTGTTGCTGTTAATTGGTTCCAGAACTGACCGTGACTTGTGGGAAGTGGGATTCCTTATTTATAAGTGGAATGCTTTGGCAGTTGGAGCATGAAAACCTGTTTGCGACCTCCTAAACGTGGTTTTTAATGTCATTAGACCTCTAGACATGAAATAACAGCCCTGCAGTCACCTTTAAACTCCTGTTACCCAGAATACATAAGAAATAGAAGATATTTATCTCGTTTTGCTGGTATCAATAGTATCGATATATGGATTGAACTGCCCACCTCGACAAGTCAGCCATGATGGAGTCTATAGTTAAATCTTTGCTCTTCCAAGTTGTGGATGTCCCCCTGGTGGCCAAGCAAGCATGTTTTCATCCTCGTGTGCGCATGTGTGTGTGCGTGTTTGTGTGTCATCAGGACGGAGACGAGATCTTCAACCGGGCCAAACTGCTAAACGTGGGCTACGTCGAGGCTCTGAAGGACTACGACTACGAATGTTTTGTCTTCAGCGACGTGGACCTGATCCCCATGGACGACCGCAACACGTACAAGTGTTTCAGTCAGCCCCGACACCTGTCCGTGTCCATGGACAAGTTTGGCTTCAGGTCAGGCACGGCGGCGGCTACTCCTCGCTTTACCCGCTCGATGACTTGTTTGTTTTAAAAAAGTGTGTGCTTGCATGGGCGGATGTGCTGACAATGAGAACTGGGAGGAAGTGATGAGCTGTCAAGCTGTCATCAATGCTTCCTCTTTTATACACACACACTTCCTGTTTCCGGGGAAACAGGAAGTAGTCCTTAAAAAAAAAAAAGCTTTTAATCTTGTAAAACGTCCCGTCACTCTTCTTCATCGTCTTCATGTGTCCGGGTGTGTTTGCTTCATCCAGGCTACCGTACAATCAGTACTTTGGGGGGGTGTCGTCCATGTCCCAAAAACAGTTCCTGACCATCAACGGCTTCCCCAACAACTACTGGGGATGGGGGGGCGAGGACGACGACATCTACAACAGGTCAGCACTTTACCAAGCAAACGTCACTCGCCTTTTTCTCACCTTTTCAAACATTTTGCGCATTTAGTGTGACCTACTAGGTGTACATAAAATAGTATTTTTGACAAAAAAACAGTTTTAGGGCATAAACGTAAACAAAACGTGTGCAGGAAGCCTAAAATAAATATAATCTTTTCAAATATACTATGTTTGTGGTGGAATACACCTCCTTATTGGTCCAAAAATTTGCATATTTAAGCGATTTTGTGTATTTTTTGCCGAAATAAAGCATTGTCAAGCACAAAAATGTCTAAATGAAGTAAGCTGCAAATATACTGTAAGGGATTCAGAAGATGACGCGATGATATGTAGTACTGTGCACCGGTGACTAGGTGTCAGTAATGTAGTAACACACAAGCACCAGACATGATTGCTGGAACAACAGGCTTTCACTGCAGGTTTGGATAATCTCGCAAAGGGTACAATAATCTCTGCTTTGAGCTGCTGTTGTGGTCGTAATCTGCGCTAGGCTAAAACTCACCTCTGAACCCGCAACGTCATAACCTGTCCGCCCCCACCTAGCTTCTACCCATATTGGGTAATAAAAGTGTAAAGGTGATTATGGGGGTGTTATTTCCTGTCTAGAGGGCTCTAGTAATGTTTTAAAAAGGCATATTTAAGCTAATGTTACATTTTATTGGCCTTAATGGCGCATTTTCAAGCATGAAATGAAACTAAAGGAAAACACAAATATGACGCATTCAAAGACTTTGTGATGCGTAGTACTCTACACTGGTCACTAGGTGTCAGTAATGTTACATTGATGAGATAACAGCCACCGCAGGAAGTACTGTATAAAAGAGATAAATAAATAATACGTAACTGTTCACTTTCAACTTGTAGTACAATAATATGTAAAAAAAAGTATTAATATTAACATTAATCAATAAATAATTCATATTGATACATACTAATATAACATATTCATAGTCAACATAAACATAGTCAAAGTCCTAAACAATGTCCAACTAAACAAAGTCCAGTCCGGTGTGTTTGACAGGAAGTATAAAAAGAGCAATAACAAAAAGCTCTCCTGTACATGTTTGTTATCATATTTATGTCTTTTTTTTCTCATATTATGTCCACTATATTGGGTAATAGGAGTGTAAAGGACTATAGGGGTGTTATTTCATTCTTCGAGGGCTCTAATAATGTCAAAATCCATATTTAGAAGGCCGTAAAATAGTTTTTCTTTGTACTAACTGTAAAAATATTTAATTTATAAATACATTTTGTAGCAATTCACTTGGTCTGGAACCAATTTACCGATACAGTTAAATGCCATGTTTTGATGTAGCCTTTTATTGTGGCCAGCCTAAGGCACACCTGTGCAATAATGATGCTGTCTATTTAGCATCTAGATTTTATTTATTTGTGTATTTTACAGGTTGGTGTCCAAAGGAATGTCCATCTCCAGGCCGACCGGCGAGTTGGGAAAATGTCGGATGATTCGACACGAGCGAGACAAACAGAACGAGCCCAACCCTCAGCGGTACGAAGCGGAATCGGCGCACTTTGCTGTGCTAAAAGCACGACTCATCCTTTTCCCCGCCTCCCAGGTTTGACCGGATTGCTCACACCAGGGAGACAATGAACAAGGACGGCATCAGGTCGCTGTCCTACAAGCTGGTGTCCAAACAGACCTTGGACCTCTTCACCAAGATCACAGTCGACATCGGAAAACCGTGACCAGTAAGCGAGCTGCCGTGAGCCAATTGTGCCTTCAATCTTCGACATGATGGACGTTGTTTTGTTTTTGCACAAGTCCACTTCCTCTCTGTTACTGGACCCTTAAAAGCAGTCAATCAATCAATCAAACTATTGACGGACAAACGAAATCACCTGTGGTTGTCGTGCTACTTTTCTGTGGGTGGGTGGGTCGGGGTGGGCCATTTCAAAATCAGTGCAAATCTGTCGTTTTGCCTGACCGAGAATGTGAACCCGCATTGATTGATCAGCTTTAATGACTTTTTACCTGCGCTACCAATCCCTGCCATGTCGTCATCAACAATTTATTGATTAGCTTTAATCACTCTGTGTGTGTGTGTGTGTGTGTGTGTGTGTGAGACGTAGACAATCAGTGCTTAACGGCTTCCAAGTGTCCTTACAACAAGCAGCGTCATTGATTATCGATCAGCTTTAATCGCACCGAGACGTGCACCTTAAAAGTTTACACCGAAGACGTTCACACGCCGAACTTTGAACCCCTTGGTGTTAAACATTCACAGATGGAGGATGTGACGGACGTAGCTCATTTTCACAATAAAAGCACTTTGTCACTATGTTGGCACGTTCATGTTTTTCTTCCACATTTGGGGATAAACGTGACGCATTCCACAAACGACAGAAACCAGCACTGGGGTGTCCGATGTGACGCCTGGGGGCCTTTTGAGCCTCACAGCTTTTTTTTTATTTTTTATCTGGCCTCCAGCAAATTCTAAAATTAGAATTTTAACATAAAAACTTGCAAAACAGCAAAAATCTGGAAAATATTGTGGGGAAAAAAGTACTAATCTAACTAGAAAAAGTAATATTTTTGGGATTATGAGGGAAAAATAATGTACTTTCAGTAGAATAAAGTTAAATATCGATGATAAAAATGTTTCTTAAAAATACAAATTAATTTGATTTTATAAAGCGTAATGTTATGGTAATTAAACCAAAATAAGGGAATAAAGTCATAATTATGTGAAGAAAACAGCAGAAATGTCAAAAACAGCAGTCAATTTGCGACAAAGTCAAAATTTGCAAATTTACTAGAATGAACTCATATTATCCATCCATCCATTTTCTATGCCGCTTATCCTCATTAGGGTCGCGGGTATGCTGGAGCCTATCCCAGCTGGCTTTGGGCGGGAGGCGGGGTACACCCTGGACTGGTTGCCAGTCAATCGCAGGGCAGACATACAACCATTCACACTCTAATGGACAATTTGGGGTCATGCATGTTTTTGGAATGTGGAAGGAAACCAGAGTACACGGAAAAACCAACGTACGCACGGGGAAACTCCACACAGAGATGCCCAACGGAGACCGGAACCCTGAACCTCCTGACTGTGAGGCCAACATGATACCCATTCATCCACCGTGCGGCCCTCGTATTATTTTGAGAGAAAAAAAAATCATTTTACTAGTACAAATTTAAAATATGAAAAACATTTTTGAAGTCCTTATATTCTGGGAACCAAACAAAATAAAGTTTTTGGAAAGTTAGGTTGAGGAAAAAAACAATAACGTCAAAATATAATAGTCATTATATCATGAAAAGAAAATTCCAAAACTCAGATTATTTCAGAAGAAAGTTGAAATATTTAGGGGGAAAAAAAAAGGGAAACGATCTCAAAGAGTGAAGTTGATACAAATCATCTTCTTTCACCTGCGGTATATGACAAAGCTGAGATGAGGTTTTTTCTTGAGATATATATAACTTCTCAGCATATCTTTATGTGTTGCTTTACAAAATATAAACCCTTGGACTACATCACAGATTTGGTCGGTAAAAGACCACAATGTAGACATTCAAATCTCGTTGCGCCTCCTAGTGAGGAAGTTGGTGTTTTGCAGTTTCCTCAGCCATTTTGGTCAGAAGTTTCCACACGTTCATTATGGTTGGCTTGAATCATATTTCATTTTTAAAGCTTGAAATATATATTTCAACCACTTTTTCCAGAATGGAATGATAATTATTTAAAAAACAAGAACAGGGTGCCTAATTTTGAAATTTCGCTTACAATTAAAGATTCCACCCACAAATAGCAAGTAAACACGACAAATTGAGATGTTTCCAAACGGAAACAAATATTGTTCAAATATAACATCTGGGGACTGAAATTGATGCGAAAGATTCTTATGATGGGTGTTTGTAAACTTCTGACCGTTCCTGTACACGTTTCGGGACAGAACCGATTTACACGCACACATAGAGCTCGTACCCCACATAGCGATTCAATCTCATCACGTCTGCTGATGGCAAGGTGAAGTTTGGAATCGTCCTGCAGGAAAGTAAATCACTGTGACATCAACGTTTACCAACTTTTCACTCCGGCTTTATTTTACAAAAACGCTTTAGAGGGCTAGCTTGACGTCCACAAAAACAATTGACAAAAAGACAAACGTTTTTCCTGCGGATAAGAAATGTGGCGGACACTTTTTTTTTTTTACCCCCTCCGATTTACCTTTCATCAACATTTGATTTGACAATATCGTTGTTAGTGAAGGAGCTGGCAAAGCGCATGCTAGTGATGAGTTAGCAACAATGCTAAGAAGCAAAGAATGTGGTCGTGAACAAAATCAACCCAGCCGCGTGTTTCGGATTTTAAAGCAGTGGTCCTCGCTGTTTTATAACACGCTGTTTATTGTTTTTACGATGCGGGGTGTGGGGGGCAAGTGCGCTCAGTGTGACACTGTATTCCAGGAAACGGGTCTGTTGGAGGCATAACCAAGCAGATGAGTTAAGGATGAAAGAAGTGAAACTAACTTTCAAGTTAAGGAGCGGTGGCATGACTTCCGATATTGAACTGATTTGCATCTTGACTGCTTTTTGGCTGAATTCCAACACGGGCGACATCACGGACTGCTGTTCATGGGCCTGCTGGAGCGACTTTGGATGACTTTCTGGAAAAGGGCATCTGCATACAGAAGAATTGTCAGCATGTTGTCCAGCATGGGATCAGAACACAATTGGAAAGAAGAAAAATGGGAAAACTCACCATTCCTGAAGCTTCCAAAGTCTGATTGCTGAGCAAAAGACAAAACACGGACGACATCAGCTCAAATGTTCATGGAATTGGTAGAGTGACTTGGCAACATCAGATCAAATGATTAGCCGATATTGTACAGGCAGTGAGCTTGTCACACAGTCAGACAGATCACGGACTACAATCACAGTGTTAATTGTTCTCTGTTTGAGTAATATCACTTGATCCAGCCTTTTCTAACTTTCCACACTACAAAACAAACCGTGGAAGTATGTATGAATCGTGATGATATCTTATATGATGATATATATTCAAGGCTGCAATATCGGTATCGTATGGAAGTTAAAAAGTTGTATCGGGACAACCACTAACTATTACTACTATGGGGATTTATAAAGTATGTTAACTCTAAACACAGAAGTTCAGCAACTTTTGATAAAATGGGTGCCGCAAGGCATGCTGGGAAGCCGGGGGAACTCCAACAACACTGCGGTAGAGGAAGCACTGCCAGGTCTCTTTAGAAGAACCGTTCATGTCCTGAACTGTTATTAATGTTGAGAAGATTGGATTAGTCGTACTGGTTTGTGGACGACTTGATGCAACCAAGCCTCACCAAGAGTTTGAGACCCCTAGTCTAAGTCGATAACTCACCGAGTCCTTGTCCACCGTGTTCTTCTTGTTACTAGAAAGTAAATAAATGGTCGACTGCGGTGTCGACATAAACTGAACCTTTGGGTTTCAAGTTTATCGGCTTAACTGTGTACTTTTTAGTAACAAGACAAACAGTGGACCAGGACTCAATGACTCGGTTGACTCGGGTTGGACTGTAATGTTTTGGTTGAAACTACGTTTTTCCGAATCTTACCCTGGACGAGGCGGCCGCCGGCCCATCAGCTTGTTCTCGGTCGACCTTGAGAGCTGCGGACAAACACATGGCGTCTCTGTGATATCGTCAGGACGGACGGTAAGTGAATGTTTGACTCACGCAACGGCTTGATGATGCTGTCCACACCGTGAACAACACCGTTGGTGGCCATCAGGTCCGCGTGCGCCACCGCCACTCGATTCGCGAAGACTGTGTAGTTTTTCTATGGGGGGAGGGCAGGCAGGCGATCAGTGTCGAAAAGCGATTATCCCCGACAGTTGATAAGGTGGGGCCACTGACCACGCTCAGCTCCAACTTGTCACCCTGCAGAGATTTGACCCTGGTGTGAGAGCCGACCCCCCCGCTGACCAACATCCCCTCGCCCAGATGGTACCTGAGCATGGATGACAGCTGCTGGCGGTTTCCTGGGAGAGCCGACAATAAACAGCATTTATTTCACTCCCACAGTTAAGATTTGATTGTTATCATTAAATAAATATTTCTCTTCTTGGAGTCAAAGTGTTTGCTTCTTTGGCCATCGACTTCATTGAAGTGTTTACGCCGCTCGCTGATTTAAAAGAGCGAGCGGCGTAAACACTTCAATGAAGTCGATGGCCAAAGAAGGAGAAGAGCGACGAGTTGCTCACTCGAACATAGAAAGCTAAACAATGTTTGACGCTTTGTTGCGCAGAGATGAAAAAGTCCAATTGAACTTGTTCAGTACTCCTCATGCGTACGTTTCATTGCATTTATGCTTTTCAGGAGGTCCAGACTACCGTGTGATTGTGATGCAAAGGTCCCATTCAAACTACAGTTGTTATTATTTTTCCAGGAGTTTTGGGGCATTTGTTCGCAAGCGCATCAGGCCAGGTCAAGCAGCGCCAGCTATACGTTTAGAAAAAACTTCCTACAAAAGTTAAAAGTTTTGGTTTGGACCAACTATTCTGGGGCGTACTTTGATGAACTCCCCCTGGGGACTGTGACCAAATGAGCCCAAATTAAAATAATGCATACTAGACACACAGTGTGATGATATATTACAAATGATTTTAGCTTACGCAATAGGACATGAGCAGGGCAAGGTGACAAACTTTAATGGTCAGTCTGACAAATTACCGCAAAAATGTTAACACTAACAACCCAGCTCCTCAGATCTTGATCAAGACACCATCCAGCGTCAAAAATCATTGACTCTTTAGTCGCCCCCTTCTGGGGAGAGTTCCTAACTACGTTCCACATGAGCTTAGATTGTTTATGGCGTTACGTCACACAGGGCTGGCTGGACCAGGCAGGCTGCATATGAATCGACTCCAATAGCGCGCCATTGGTATACCTTGTATTAATGAGGTATGAAGGCCCCTTTGTGTTTTGTTAAAGTTCAGGGTTGACCCTAACCAGTGTCCCACTGATTTGATGCTCACTCACGTAGCAGCCTGCTGGCTTCCGATTGCGGCAGAGCGTTGAAGGCATCGTTGGTGGGGGCGAAGAAGGTCAACGCTCCGGGCTGGTTGAGCAGCTCTGTCATTCCGGCTGTCTGGATCACGCCGACCAGAATACTGAAACAAAGGAGTTGGCTCGTCACACCAGTGCAAGTCTACGCGCTTGTCCATCTTAAAAGAATCAAGTTAGGCAACAGAAACCAGTTCAAGTAATTAAAAATCCCAGCTCACCTGAAGCGGTTGTCTGCCTTCAAGACATCCATGACTGTTCCCATGGGTGGCGTGATGACTTTGTCCACGGTGAACATGGTACCATAGCGCCCGGTCTTGTCGTGGGCCGCTAGGCAGGCATTCTCTATGCATAAGTTCTATATGTGCAACACAAGAAATGACCCATTTTCGGTTTGAAAACATCACTGGAGGGATTCATCAGCACCATCAGGACTTCAGGACTGAGCAGAAAGTCCATACGACAGATAAGGTTTTGGTTCTTACATTTCTGTAGACAAACACTCGCAGTTTAACGCCTCCCAGCGTCTCCAACTCCTGATTGTGATACAACGACTTGGACGACAACTGCTCCTTAACAATGTGATTGGTCATCACCGTCCTCGTGTCGGCCATCGTGCTCAGACTTCCTGTCAATCACACACACGTGTCAACCGTGCAACCGACAGTCCAATCACAAAGATGACGCTTTTCTAGATGTTACCTCGGAACGCGTCGTCCAGGGGTGCCAACACGGTCAAAGGTTCGGAGCCCTTCAGCTGGGGGCTCAAACCCGCCTCAACAAACATTCTGGTTGCCGCAGCAACATTGGAGCTTTCGGTGAGCTCCAGCAGAGTTTTTGCTGCACGACAAAGAGGGAACAAGTTCTTGACAAGTTGTTTGTTTTCACAAATTAAACGCCAGATTTTAATTTAACTAAATGTGCCCAATTTGGGTCTGTGGCTGCTCAAGAATTTCGGGGAGAAAATGGTCTTGTCCATCAGAAGTGCTCTTTTATGCAAGCTGGCTGGCTGACTGGTTGGTGAAACTGAAAATTGACAAATGTGGTCAACCGTGTACGTCGACGTTTCCTTAACTGAGAGTTTTTATTAATCATTATATCACGATTGATTAGAACCTATGGATCCAAATAGACGGGTTGTTGGGGTAAATGGGGTTGACTTAAGAGGGGTCTGTTTTTTTTTTGTTTCTTACATAAATCCATTTGAAACTCAACAAAAAAGCAAAACATTTCCCAGAAGTTTAAAATATTCTCTTCTAATACCAGAGTCGGGAATGAGCAGTTCGTTGATGTAGTGGATGACACCATTGGTCCCCAGCTGGTCCTTCTTGGTGATGATGGCCTTTCCGTTCAGAGTCATTTCATCTCCGTCACATCCGACTTCCAGAACTGTGCCCTGCAGCGTCTCCATCGGCGTCCCCGACACGATGGACTCTGCACAGCGCATGTTCTTCAGGATGTGGTAGTTAAGCAGGTCTAAAGGGGAAGACCAAATCCGAAATGAACAAGCCAGTGGAGAATTGTTCCGACGGTAAGAAAGGCAATGCAGTGTTTCTTTCTCAATACCTCGAAGAGACACAGGATCTCCCAATATCCTGTTCAAGGTCTCTGGTGGAATCTTCTCAAAGGCCTCATTGGTGGGAGCAAAGATGGTGTACTGACCTTCATTCTCCAAAATATTTGTCAGACCGGCAGCAGCTATGGCCGTCTGAAAGGCCGCAGAGAAAGTCAGCCTTGATGGTTTCTCAAATTTGGTAAAGTGAAACAGCAAGCTAAGATGGTTGAATACTCTAGTGGTGGACTTACGCGCAACGTCTCCAGATCGTCGTCAACATCAATGAGCATGTGCATGTTGTTGGAAATGGCCGTGATGACGCGGTCCACCACGTGCACGATCCCGTTGGTCGCGTGTTGATCGGGTTTGATCAGTCGAGCGCAGTTCACTGTCACAATCTTAACACAAAACACATTTTGTTGTTGTTTTTGTTACTCGTCAACAATGTGTGTGTGTGTGTGTGTGTGTGTGTGCGTGTGTGTGTTACCCCGTTGGAGTAGTGATGCACGTGCACATGGAAGTCCTGGTACATGGAGGCAAAGGAGGAACCATGTTTGAGCTCCTCTGTGGTCAGCCTGCGGTTGACCATGTGATAGTGCAGAGCATTGAGAAGTTCGATGTTGACGTTGCTCACCAGAGCGTCCAAGATCTCCTGGGGGTGGGACACACACACACGTACGATCAGTCTTTTTATCTCACAAGATTGATAAGATAATTGTAATAATGATGCCGATCAATGAACACATATTTGCAATTTTTATCTGTCCTGTTTATGTTGACAGTCTGTCTACGTCAACAAACTCATCAAGTCCTGGCCTGGATTCTTTTGAGTGCCTGCTTCAGCGTCGTCAACTTACATGATCTAGTGTTTTTCGACAAAAAATGCGGGAGCCAAAGGGGTCGTTTCTCTGAAAAATTGGTTTACATCAACAAACTGTTTACGTCAACCAATTCATCAAGTCCCCTGCGCAAGGTTTTCTTGGTGACCGCTGAAGTCGACATTGACCGCTTTCATCGATATAAAAGTTGAGGGGCAAAGAGTACAATTTCTTTAAAAAAAATGGTTCAGTTTATGTCGACAACCTGTTTACGTTGACTAAATCATCAAGTCCCACTGCAAAGTGCTTTTGGTAATCGCTTATGTCGACATTGACCGCTTTTGTCAGCACAAAATTTGAGAGCAAAAGGGGCTATTTGTATGAAAAATGGTTCTGTTTGTGTCGACAATCTGTCTATGCTGACCAACTCATCAAGTCTCGGTGCAACGTGTTCTTCGCTGACCGCTTATGTCAACATAGATCACTTTTGTCGACATAAAATGTGAGCGCAAAAGCGGTAAATTCCATTTAAAAATTATGAACAACCTGTTTGATGACCAACTCATAATGTCCCTGTGCAACGTGTTCTTTGTTGACTGCTTATGTTGACATTGACTGCTTTTGTCTACATAAAATTTGAGAGTAAAACGGGTCATTTCTATGAAAAATTTATCAGTTTATGTCGATAATCTCTCTACGTTGACCAAGTCATCAAGTCCCCGTCCGACGTGCTACTGGTGACCGCTTATGTTGACATAGACCGCTTTTGTCAACATAAAAGAGAAAAAGTGGGTCTGTTTATATCAACAACTCATCTACATTGACCAACTCCTGGTGTTTCTGGTGACCGCTTGAAAAATGGGTCAGTTTATGTCTACACGTGTTGTACCTACTGCCCAGTTAAACTGTAAAAACGCAGAAACCTTAAGCAAAATATGCACAAATGGAGGAAAACAATGTCAAGAAAGCACAGTAAGTTTAAAAATCCTTAATTATCAGTCATTCTCATGATGTCTCAGAATAACGTCACAAGTAAGTGTCCAAGCAAACGTGAGTAAACCAGTCTGAAGGGTGCCGTCTTACTGAGTTGCGCGGTACTACAGTTTACTGTTATCTTTTCCTCCCTTCCCACCCTACAGACCGTTGGCAGGGCGGCCCAGGCCTCGTTGCTCGGAGCAAAGAAGGTGAAGCTTCCGGGACCTTCAATCTCCTCCTTCAGTTTGGCTCGCTCCGAGTACATCTGAGTGGTGGAGGCGCCCACCGCCCCCAAGGTGTTGTAGATGTTTACCAGAGGCAGCGCTGTGAACACAGATGAGCCCGCGTGGGTGTCATTGAGTCCAAAACAATTCAACAGCAACATGAACTTTGTTTGTGACCAAGTGAAAGGTTAGAGGTCAGACCTTACGGTGTTATGTGTGTGTAGGGATAGAGGCAAAGGGTCATACCTGCAGGGCAGCCCTTCTCTCCAGGAATCTTCTCGTAACCTGGACAACATTCGTAGGTGATCACACTGCAGGAGACGAGACAAAGGCATGTGAGCACACGAATGAGGAGACACGAGGGGGTCGCGCGAGGAGACCAGAGGAGACGTGCGTCCTTCTTTCGTACTCCTGTTGGTCAAAACGTCCAAGCAAAGTCCATTTTCTGTCCATCAGGTCTGCGCACGAGGTGAGAAGTTTTTCCTCCATAAAAGCATTTTTCCACAGCACTAATAGATTTTTCGCAGACACATAAATTCCTGCGCGCTCGTAAATGTTGTTGTTTTTTCCGTCTTGTCGTTACAACGCAGACTTGAATCGCACTAAGCGCATACACCTGCGTCCAGCGGTGCCGCGCGAAGACGAATGAAGCCGCTGCTGAGCAAAAGCGGATCGACGCAATGATCTGATCCAGCTGCCAGAGTTGACTTTAAATCTGAGAGCTTCACACTTCACATGAACGCGCACGACTTCCTGATGAGATTTCCATCATAAATGTGCCTCATAAAGTTAATTTCCTCAGAGAGTAGAGTAATCTGCAGCCAAATGTCTGTAGGGCACCATGTTGTAGGAAAAAAAACCAACCTTCTGGCTGAAAACACCCAGAAAAATGAGACTGGAACAAGTTAACAAGTTCACAAAAGTTTTTGGACAATAATTCAGTTTACTTGAAAACTGACAATTGACCCGTTACAGCATAGCTTGCATGTAATCCATCTGTTTTCATTGGGGAACATTCTAGCACCTCCACGCAGGAAGTATAACTTTTTCCTGCAATTTGGAGGTAAAAAGTCTTCCAAAAAGAGCTTGCAAGGAAGGCTGTTAAGCCGTTATACAGAATTCCTCTCCATGCTCTCATCCTCATCTACAAGAGCCAATTTTCCACCACAGGAACCTTTTCAGGAACTTTCCTATTTACCTTGGTATTTTGGAATACCCCCTACGTTTCCAGCAATAACGACGCTAGTAAAAAGGTTTCAGGTGGCCATTGGATCTACTGGGGCATCTGTGTGCTGAGGAACGCTGATTAGTCGAACACACTTGTAGTGTTTCTACTCAGCCATCATGTTTTTAAACCAGAGTGCAGAACAAAGGTCTTCTTTTAGGGACTGATAATCCCTTTCAGGCAGGCGTTCCCCCACTGTGTTCGTGTGTAGACGGGTAAAAGGTTTTTGGTTTGTTTCATTAAAAATTTTCAACATTTTCTCATGTTTTTTACCTTTATTTACCAGCAGAAAATGAAGTTATTGACTTGCATGTGTTGGCTTCAAGTCCTGCCACAGTAGACCCTTAAAACACACGGAAGATTAAAAAATATATTTGGGATGTGTTCTAGCAATAAGCAATATATATATATATAATATAGCAATAATTTATGAATTATTTATTTTTAGAAAATGTGATACCGTGTGAAAGCAATATTCAAACCGCTATATTGCGAGGGACGACTGTATATCGACATTTTTTAAGTATATTTGTGTGGACAGTGATTTGTTTTTTACCTTACCCACTTTTGAAATATTTGGATGCCAGCCAGTGTGGTGGTGCGAGTGTATGTTGGCAAACCTCACTCCCTTAAGAGGACTTAACAAACTGATAGTCTGGGCTTTAGCTCTCGACTTTCATTTCACAGGACATTGGTTGCAGCCCAGGGTGGAATGCGGGGGTGATACTCATCTCACCTGGATGAGAGTTTGGTTGAAGCGGGGAGGGGTAACGTATGCCAGCCAGTGTGGCTATGGGAATGTACATTTAGTAAACCTCACTCCTGAACCTTAAGAGTCACGCTGGATGTCGATTCGACAGTCTTGATGCCTAACGCTCTCGGCTCTACTTCTCCAGCCGTTCCAGCCCAAGGTGGAAAGCGAGGTTGGCTGAACCAGGCATGTTGCAACCGCCTGAGATGATTAGACTTCTACCACCTGGAGCAACTAGCACAAGATTGAGAAGACCTTCTACTGGCTGCCACCCTCTTGTTGTTACCCTACCAACGTCCAACACAAAGCTCTATTAGTGCTCCTACAGCATTTTCCAAAGACAAGACGTTTATGGAACTGTGAAAATATGATACGCTATCCTGTCATTAGGGAAATTTAATGAAGTGAAAGTCAAATGTTGAAAAATGGTTTTGCCCCCATCATGGGCATCAAGGGTTTCTGTGTGTGTGCGTGTTTGCATCAGCAAAGATGGTGGCAGCCTCATGCCAAAACAGGAAATGGATTCTGCTGTCATTTGACCTTGATGCAGTCCAACAGGAACCAGCTTCATGCTCAGCAAATATTCAACGTGTCAAACGACTTTTCCAGAGATGAACGACCCGGAAAAAAAGGAGGAAAAAAAGGAAAAGGAGTGTCTCTGGAGGTCCTGGAACGTGCTATGTAAGTGTGATTTGTTTTGTTATTATTTGTAGTCATAGCATAGGAAGAAGGTCCAGTGCCGCCCGGTTTGCGGCTGCCAAGAGCAGCATCACGCCACTAGTTAGCTAACCTGAGTTGTACATCTTGTTTGCTAGCTGCAGGGGGGCGGAGCCTTGACGAGAACTAGTTGACCGAGAGAAGATGTAACGTGGCTCAAAGCCACAGGAACCTGAACGCACCGTGGCAGTGAAATGTGAACAGGTCACGTGACAAACGTGGCGGTGTTGGACTCACGTGGGCTTGTTGCAGATCTTGCGATGGTACCACTGCTTGCAGTTGGTGAAGTATTTCTTGTTGGTGCCTTTCAGCTGCTGCATGGCGCACACATTCGGCCTGTGGGGGGGGGCAACACACGCTTTAGTGCTTCATGATCACATGACTTCTTCTTGTCTACTGTAGTGCTTCATGATCACATGACTTCTTCTTGTCTACTCTATTGTAGCAGTTACAGCTGTGATGTGCGCGCTCGAAAAGAAAAGTGTTGGTGATCAACTTTTACACAAGAACAATATTACATGTTTTGTTTGTAATATTTGTTCTTAATTGAGCTTGGGTCATTTGTATGTCAAATCATCAGTTTGCCTGCATTCATAGTACATACATTCATGTAGTACATGCAGACAGGGCGGGATTCTCTAAGGGGTGGGGCAAGGATGAGGGGAAAAAACCTCATCCTCCCGGGACGGGAGGTGGGGGGCGTACTGAAAGCGGGGGTGGGGGTGTGGGGGGGGGCTCGCATAGTGCGCCATTGAAGCTAGCCCCAGACACTGCCTACAATCATAATACAGTACATATATTCATTGTTAGTAATTAATCATAGTACCTCTATCCACCGCTAGTACATACATTTTCGGCTAGTAAATCCATTAATCCATTTTCTGTACCGCTTATCCTCGTTAGGGTCGCGGGTATGCTGGAGCCTATCCCAGCTGACTTTGGGCGAGAGGTGGGGTACACCCTGGACTGGTCGCCAGTCAATCGCTGGGCAGACAAACAAACATTCACACTCACATACATACCGATGGACAAATTAGAGACAATGTGGACAATGTGCTACCCACTCATCCACTGTGCGGCAAGTACATACGTTCATAATTAATATGTACATTTATAGTACATACAGTATAGTATGTGTGTATAGTAGTATAATAAGAGTACATATTTTTATAATTAGTACATACAGTCATACTTAGTGCATCCAGTCACAGCACATGCTGCCAGTTTATAGAAATATTCATACTTAGGTAATACAGTAGTCCAGTATGGTCCATATATTCTTAGTTTTCAGAGTGTGTACATACAGGCAAAGTACATACGGTCAGTAAGTACAAATATTCATACTTAGTAAGTATAGTCATTGTTAGTACACACTATACAGTCATAGTTAGTACATAAATTCATAGTTGGTACATACAGTCAAAGTCCACACTGTCAGTTTGTGCAAATATTTATACACAGCACATGTAGTCATAGTGAGTACAAATATTCATATTCATATTTAGCACATACACTCATAGTTGGAACACACATTCATAAATTGTACGTATAGTATTTTCACAGTTGGTGGTTAGTACATACATTCATACTTGGTACATATTTTGCAATTCAGTACATATATTCATGGTTATTACATATACTCATAGTTAGTACACTCACCCTTGTTGGCGTCCTCGGATCCGGCTGTGCTGTAGCACCGCCTGGTAGGGAGACCGGGCCGCACAAACGGTCCAAATGAGGACCAGGAGCAGCAGAGACACGTTCATGTTCACCAGAACACTTTTGCTCCTTCTTGTTCCCGTTTCTTCTTATTCACGGGTCTTCCTTGTGATTGCGCCTCACGTTTCTTCTTCTTGTTTCTTTTTGTCCTTTCTTGTTGTTTCTTCTTCGCTCATCTCACATTTATGCAAGGGGTGGGGGAGGGGGCGGGGCTGTCCGCGTCCGTGGGAGGAGATTTCTTCCGTACTTATAAAATATTACTTTTCATGAAACGTCTTTTATTCAATCTTACTTTTCCCCTACATCTCAAGTTAGCAGGAATTTCACTACCTAAATGCACAAGCAGTGGCGTAGTTAAGCGTGGGCAAAATAACGTTGCAATTTTGAGGCTAAACGCCAATACCAATGTTCCCTAGCTTCTTTTATTTGAATAAATTGAATAAATATAGTGAGAATAGCTGAATTGTAATATTTGTCACTCTGATAAAACATTATAATTGTTAAATGGCTTTAAAATCTGCCTTAATGGTTAAAAAAAAGAAGAAACTAGCTAGCATACTGCCATTTTGTGGAAGCCATATTGGGTCACATGACAAACACTGCTAAATGTTTCCCTATCTTGTTTTATATGAATTCATTAAATAAATTACATAAGAATGGTTTAGTTATAATATTTGACAAGTTATGTTCAATGACATTAAAATCTGCTTTATTGTAAAAAACTAGCTAGGTTAGATGACACTGCCAATTTGGGGAAACCGCTGAGTCACATACACATACACAGACAAACACTCCAAAATGTTTCCTAAATTGTTTTATACAAAGTTATGAACAAAATATAGCAATAACTGCAATATTTGATACCCTGTTAAAGTATTTAAAATCAGCTTTGATGGCAAAAAAGACGTTTGGAAACTGGCTAGTGTACCCGCCATTTTGGGTCACATGACAAACACTCTCAATTGTTTCCTAGCTTGTTTTATGTGAATTCATTAAAGAAATATAGCAAGAACGGTTAAATTATAATATTGGGAACCTTTTTAAAGTATTCGAATTGATAAAGGCTTTAAAATCTGCTTTAGAGGTTCAAAATAACTTAGCTAGCTAGCTTATCTGATACGCTGCCATTTTGGAGAAGCCATACTGGATCACTAATATGTTTTTAAATAGAAACACTTGTTATATATAAATTCATTGAAGAAATATCGCAAGAACATTGGAATAATAATATGCGGCACCCTATTGAAGTATTTAAAACGAGCTTTAATGGCAAACAAAACTTTTGGAAACTAGCTTGCTTACCTTCCATTTTGGGGACGCCATCGTGGGATGTAGTGTCACATGACTGTCACCTGACAAACAGTTGGAAATGTTTCTAATGTCATTTAGGGACTCAATGATTTTAAGTCAGGCACAAATCGGGACACACATACACACATAAAAAAAAAAGTTCGCTAGTTTTTCCAACAGAGTGAGCACTCGTGCTTTTTAAAAAGAATCTCAAACTGTCCGTGTTCACGTTTGGGTGATTTTTAAACAATTCTGAGTTTACACACGCGGAAGAGAATTTCACCTTTTCACAGCAAATAAAAGAGCAAACAAAAGCACTTTTCCTTGCCGGGAGAAATCTCAGGAGAGTAAACACGTCTCCTGCTGAGACTTTCTGCTTTAAACACATTAGACCCACATAATTAAAAGTGAAAATAATTTTATAACGCAATGTCTGCTGCAGTGGACAACTCAATCTAAGTCTTATCTGTCTGCTTTTCAACTGTTCTGATGAGAGGAAAAACTAAAAAAAAATAAAGACATTACTTTTAATGTTGTAAAGTTTGTTTTCCTTTAGTTTTGATATTCTTTTTTCACAGTTATATTGACATTACATGTGAAAAACAATTAAAAACTCAAACTTTTCTAGTTTTTACCAATTTGTAATTTTTGGATGCATTTGTTGCATCAACCATCTTAAAAAAATTACTTTAAATTACTGACTAAAGGCTTCTGGTTAAAAACTTTTTTTGACATTTTATATGGCGTAATCTGTCACCTTTCTGAGGTCACAGTTCTCTGTGAAACTCTCTTTGAGTTTCACAGTTTCACTCTAACAATTTTTCAAAAATATATTATTTAATAAATCATTGATATTATATGGTTGAGTACTGCCTATTATTTGTATAAAAAAGCATATGGAAGCATATTGCATGTATTCTTTGCCTAAATTAAGCATTTTCAAGCATAATAATGGCTAAGATACAAATAATTATAATAATAATAAAATAATAATAATTAACTTATTATTGTTATTTATAACAATAATTATGTAACAATAATAATAATAATAAAGTATTTATCTTTGTGATGATATGTTGCATTCTGCTTTAATGTTACTGTAATGTTCGGTGAGACACACAAGCACCAGACCGGAACAACAGGCTTTTATTGCAGGTTTGAGTTATCTCACAACGGGCATAATAATCCCTGATAAAAATGTGTTGCTATTGTTGCAGCCATAACCCGTGCCAAACTAAAACTTAACTCTTAACCCCTGATGTCACTTCCTGTCCGCCCACCACTCAACTCCTCTAACACCGGAACACATTTATAGCAACACACGCGAGCACAAGCCTTATTTATGTCTTAAATGGCTTATTTACTCTTATTAAGTCTAGGTTGTTGTATAATGTGAGTGTAAAGGTGACTACGAGGTGTTATTTCATGTCTGGAGGGCGCTAATAATGTTAAAACTGTGTAAATAGGTTTTTTATACCCGAACTCTGCCAGTCTTCCATTTATAAATAAGGAATCCTACTTTTCAAAAGATCCTACAACTCATTAACCGCGATAAACCAGGGATTACTGTACACAATGCCTGGATAAATACTGACACACTGCTGCTGTGCCCACAGAACATGCTGGTTGGGAAGACAGATGACTGGAATACCTAGGGAGCCCTCGCCACGGCATAAGTGGCATTTGAAACAAGGCCGTGAAATATTTTCCTTCTACAGCGGACCAAAATGCACTGCTGGATCTCAGCAGGTTAAGCATCTTTGATACTTTAAACACATTTGATGATTTAAACACATTTCCCACCAGACGACTTCCCTGTCGTCCAACATGCGAAGACCTTGACAGGCTGAAAGTGGATTTAGGTCGTGTCCACGCAAACACCAATGTTTTCAAAAATGCACATTTCCCTCTCTCTGGTATTAAATAAAAAGGACACCATCCACACAAATGGAGTTAAAAGGCAAAACAATACGATGAACGTCTTTGACTGATCTGTGATAGCTCAAGTTGACCTTTTTGACTTCGAAACCTTTTGCTCTTTTAAAAGATTAAACCGTAGACACACCAGAGGGTCATAAATCCCGTTCTGCTTTCCGACTGTCTGCGCTTAACACACACACACAGTTCAGTGAAAGTTAGCGAGTTACACTAGCAAGTTAGAGCAAATGAAAGTCAGCAAGTTACACGGAGGGTTACCAAGTTTCACAGAACAAAAAGTTTCGTAGAATTAAACGTTTGCAACACGGAATTAAATGTTAACATGTTACACGGAACAAACAAGTCATACAGAATTAAAGGATAGCGGGTGACACAGAATTAAAAGTTTGCATGTAGCAAGTTACACAGAATTAAAGGTTAGCGAGACATAATTAACATACGCAGAACAAAACAGCAAGTTATACAGAATTAAACTTTGCATTTTAAAAAGAATTAAAGGTTAGCAAATTACACAGAAATAAAGGTTAGCGATTTATTAATTAACATGCGCAGAACAAACAGTAAGCAAGATACACAGAATTATAGGTTAGCGAGTGACACTGACACTTTAGCATGTAGCAAGATACACTGAATTAAAGCTTCGCATGTTACGGAGAATTATATATTAGCAAATGAGTGAGAATCCAAAGTTAGAAAGTTGCACAGAATTAAAGGATAGCAAGTTACTCAGAGTTCAAGGTATGATACACACAATAAAAATGTGTTACACAGAATTCAAGGTTATCATGTCAAACAGAATTAAAGGTTAGCAAGGTGCACAGAACAAAAAGTTAGCAAGTTACACATAATAAAAGGTTAGCAGGTTACACAGAATATATAAGGTTAGTAAGTTACACAGAATTAAAAGTTAGCAGGTTACACATAATAAAAGGTTAGCAGGTTACACAGAGTATATAAGGTTAGTAAGTTACACAGAATTAAAAGTTAGCAAGTTACACATAATAAAAGGTTAGCAGGTTACACAGAGTATATAAGGTTAGTAAGTTACACAGAATTAAAAGTTAGCAAGTTACACATAATAAAAGGTTAGCAGGTTACACAGAGTATATAAGGTTAGTAAGTTACACAGAATTAAAAGTTAGCAAGTTACACATAATAAAAGGTTAGCAGGTTACACAGAGTATATAAGGTTAGTAAGTTACACAGAATTAAAAGTTAGCAAGTTACACATAATAAAAGGTTAGCAGGTTACACAGAGTATATAAGGTTAGTAAGTTACACAGAATTAAAAGTTAGCAAGTTACACAGGGTTAAAGGTTAGCAGGTGCTGTCAGCTTCCATGTGCTCTGGTGTTGCCGTGGTAACCTGTAACAAGTCCACGTATCGTCCAAAATAAATAATCAAACCGCATTTTTCTTGGCTTCACGGTTAACAGACAGATGTGCTGTCACGTGCGTTTCCATCGACCTGAGCTTTGCCGAGTGTGATCTATGGAGGCTTCAAAGGGTCAAAAGTGAGGTCCTTCTACAGAAATTGGATTTTATGGCAAACACTTCATTTCCGTATGCTCTCACCATTCACATCTTTTTTAGCTGTATTATTCCTTTACATGCTGTATCTTCTTATTTGTCTCGTATCTAGGTATTTTTAACATGGCACTGAAAAAGTGTGTGTGTGTGTGTGTAGACTCTTCACACACTTGAGTGAAACCCCCACGCCGACATCCAAACTATCTCTTTCATGTTGAAGACCTCCAAGAACCTGCTAGATAGTATCTGACTGCTCCGAACACACCAAGCATTCTCAATCTAATACCTTCTCATAGAAGGCCTTCTTGACACTCACATAGCACAATCAGAGTCGCTGTAGGTGTTAATATTATTATTATTATTAGTATGAACTTCACTCTTTGCTCTGTTTTGTTTTTTATTTTCCTCTCCTATGCAATTGGCTGACGGGCAGTCAAGGGTGTACCCCGCCCCTTGCCGGAAAAGACAGCTTGGATAGGCTCCAGCATACTTGGATTATCTTCTCATAGTATAATGACCTTATTTCCATAATTATTCCCATAATCATACCTTTTCCTAATCTGATTTTCCAAAAAGTACAACTCTCTTTTTGTTTAGTTTCTTTCTCATATTGTTACAACTTTCTTCTATTTTTCTGTAATATTTCAATTCCTTTATACACGTAAAATTTTCTTTAGAATATGATTTTTTCCCCAATATTTTGACTTCATTCTTTTTAATCATTTCTGCAGTTTTTTGAAATGTAAAATTCCAACTACTTCTTGCAATTTTTTTCTCATAATATTTTCATATTATTCTAATACCATTATAAATTTTTCCACAAACTAATTTTCTAAAAAATACTACTTTATTTGTTTTCTGTTCGTTTATAATATTATTCAAACTCAAATTCTTCAATATTTAAACTTTTTGCTATAAATAATTAAGAAAATTACTGTTATTTTGCTCGTCCCGCGACCCTAATAAGGATAAGCGGCATTGAAAATGAATGAATGAATAATTATTTTGCTCGTTACGTTACAACTTTTTTCCTTTAATAATTTGACTTTTTTCTTGTAAAATTATGGCTGATATTTCTATTTTTTCAGTTTTTTTTAGGTTTCTTAATGTTAAATTATATTTATAGAATGGACGCTTTGGACATCACTGCACTATAACATTTTACTCGGACTTGCTGATGGAAACTAAACGCTTGTGTAACCTGCTATGTTGACTTTGGCCACCGCCTCACCTGACGCGCGGGTGTCACATCACATCACTGACCCCTTTTTGTTGATTTTCTATACACCACTTGTCCTCATTAGGGACACAGATAGGCGGAGCCTATCATAGCTGACTTTAGGCGAGAGGCGGGGTACACCCTGACTGGTCGCAAGCCAATCACAGTGCACAGAGTCTCCAATTAACATAACATGCATATTTTTAGAGGGTGGGGGGAAGATGTAAACCCCCCATGCATGGGGAGAACATGCAAGGATGCCCGGACAGATCCAAAACCCTGTGCCGCCAACATGCTAACCACTAGGCCACCATTGGAAGAATTGGAAGAATCCATGCGTGTTTGTCATAGATCTTCTCTTGTGAGGATATCTCACACTGTGTAGTACTAAAAACAGCTACTAATAGTGTAGAGATCAAAGATCCTTCACATGGGTGGATCTGAAAACAAACATCTTGGATCTGTACACATAACTAATGTGTTTCGCTTGTAATGTGACTTTTCCCGACTGAAATGACATCTGTGGTGCGTGAACTTCAGGGGGAGTGAAAGCGCTTCCCTTCCTGATCACGTGTCCAATGATGTCACGTCACCTGAAACGCACCTGAAAGCGACACCCGGTTGCCAGCACGGCCGACACTCGCATGGAAAAACTTCCTCGCTTGGATGTTTGGCTCATTCCATGCAAGATGCCCGTTCAGATCCCGGACGACTCGGACTTCTCGTCCTTCAAGGATCAGTGCCTGAACGTAGACGGCTGGGCGAGGAGATACCACAAGGGGGGTGTGACGGTGTGGTGCTGCCCGGATGAGAGCAGGAGCGTGCAGAAGATCAAAGTGAGTGGCGTCCGGAAAACACCCCACTCACATTCGGGTGCTCACACTGTGCTGTTGGTCATGTTTCAAAGTCAGAATGGTGTGACTTCTAGGTAACTTCTAATTTGAAGCACAATTATGACACAACTTAGTGGTTTTCCGGCTGAACAGGTGACGTCCACTTGCATCAGTGTCATACAGACCCAGAGCTGGAGCGTGAATTTTTAATAAGGCTGCGTGTTGAGTTACATGACAGATGGAAATGGTGTCTCATATTCTGTCTCCGTCACATGAAATTGGCCATGAGACCAACTCATTAAGTCCTGCTCCACCATGTTGTTCTTACAACTTTTGTACGCTCCGCTGCTTGTATGATTGTTTTCTATTGTCAGAAATGTTAGATAAAATGTTGGGTTGTCGTTCTTTGAGAACAATGAAAGGTGCAATTTGGTAAAACTTGCGAGGAGACAACAGCCGGTTTCTAAAGTAAATGTCAGACCATCCATCCATCCCAGCAACATATGCGAAGGGATGGGTGAGGGATGGAGACGGTGAAGGGGCAGACTCACATGCCCAGACGCTTTGTCAGGTGTAAGGACATATTGTGGGTTAATCAGAGCTGTTGACACGGAAACACCATCGGAAAAACTTGTTGTTGAGGCCTCATAATCAGAGCAAGTTAGTGTGACAATGTGTACTAATATACTACATGGTATGTACTAAATTAGTTATATATAAAATACAGTAGAACCAATTTAGTAAAATCAAAAGGAATAATGGCCACAAGACCTGTTATAAGTGCAATAACAAACCATACTTCCCTATGAATATTCTTGCTTGTAAAATTGTAATTATTCTCTGAAAAATGTATTCTTGTTAATATTTTGGGTGTCTGGACAGGACTGACGTGATTTCCAGTGGGTAAACGTGCCTCGTTTTTGTACGTGTTGGTTTCACCCAACTAATTAATGACAAAAAGCGAGGTTCCACTGTACTAAAAAGTGTCTGCAACGTTGACATACAATTTTGTCGACATAAAATGTCATTTTTTTATGAAAAATGGGTCCATTTGTATGGACAGGTTTTTAGTGCTGTTAACTTGCTGGTAGAGTTGAAAATGTTGTATGAAAACAAAATAATCTAAATAAAAACCGTGTCAACAAACTGCCGTAGGTAACACGCAGCGACTTCCTGTTCAGTGCAAATTAAGCTTTAAAACAAAATTTGTTACAGTGGATATTATTAACTTCATCGTTATCACTAAGCAGCGTGAAATGACAATGGGGACAACCACTGTCTAGTTCACAGCGTTAAAACATGCACTCCGTGGCTTCCTGTTCAGTGCAAAATAAGTAAAATAACTAAATTAAACAAGAAAATTAGAAATATATTCCACAGCAACTACAAAAACAAGAACTGTTGATGTCAGCCAGCAAATCCAAGGGGCATGGACATTCCACTGTAATTTTCTTGAATTTATTTCACAGCAATTTCCTTTGAAAAAATCGTGTTTTCCTTGCCTCACGTTCAGACAGCCGATTGAGAAGTGTGTGACTGACTTCAGGTGGTTTGCTCAGGCGGGTCTTTGTGTTCCAGATGAAGATCACCTGCAAGGACGTGAGTGCGGAGACTCTGTACGACGTCCTGCACGACACCAGCTACCGCAAGAAATGGGACACCAACATGATCGACACCTATGACATCGGACGTTTGACGGTCAATGCCGACGTTGGATATTATTCCTGTGAGCTGTCAATCAACTATTGGCATTGAATGACAGGGGAATGTTGGGGGGGGGGAATGCAGTTCTGACGATGACAGCAGTGATGATGACTTTTAGCATCTCTGTCAGTACCACCATCTTTTTCGATGTTTAAAGGGAGGTGTCCCAGTCCACTGAAGAACCGTGACTTTGTGACCATGAGATCTTGGCTCCCGCTCGGCAATGACTACCTGATCATCAACTACTCTGTGAAACACCCGGTAACTATTTACAGCATCAAATCTGTGAACGCTGTGACGATTTGACTGTTCTTGGCCGTGCTTGAAGCACTTCCCGTGTAGACCCCTACAATTCCATCTTCTTCTCTAAGACTGTTTGCCTTTAGAATCCAACCAAAGGATGGAACCTCCTTATGTTGACAGCCCATCTAAGTTGACCATCTTATCAAGTCTGGGTCTTCTTCTGGCTCATTTCTATGATGAATCATTCAATTTATGTCAACATTTTGTAGCACCCAGTTTTAGTCTACCCCGTTTATGTCAACAACCCATTTAAGTTGACCAATTCAACTCCCTGTCCGTTGTGTTCTCAGTAATAAAAAGCGCCCGCTCAATTCGTAGCCAACATAAAATTGGAGAGGCAAAGGGGTCATTTCTATGAAAATTTGGTCTGTTTATGTTGATGTATGTTTTAGTACAGTAAAACCCATTTAAATCTATCTTGTTTATGTCGACAAGCCTAAGTCCATTGTGTCTTTCTAAGGACCAAAAAGCATCCGTTAAAGGTTGACGCCAACATAAAATTGGAGAGTGAAAAGGGTCATTTGTATGAAAAATAGGTCAGTTTATGTTGACATTTTTGGAAGTACAGTGAAACCCGTTTATGTCAACAACCTGTCGAAGTCAACCAACTATTAGGTCTCCGTCCATCGTGTTCTTCTTATTACTGAAAAGTGCCCCCTTATGTCATCATTGACATAAAATATTAGGAGCAAAAGGGGTAATTTCTAGGAAAATGGGTCCGTTTATGTAAACATTTATTGTAGTACAGTGGAACCCGATTAAAACTACCCTGTTTGTGTCGACAACCTGTCAAAGTCGACCAACTCATCAAGTCCAGGTCCACCATGGTTTTTTTGTTACTATAGTGCCATCTTTAGTTGAGGTCACATGCTTATCTCGACCAAAGGGGTCATTTGTATGAAAAATAGGTCAGTTTATGCTGACACTTGTTGAAGTACAATGGAACCCGTTTATGTTGTCAAAGTCGACCAACTCATCAAGTTCCCGTCCATCGTGTTCTTATTAGTGCCTGCTTATGTCGTCGTCAACATAAAATTTTAAGAGCTAAAGGTTTGATTTCTAAGTAAAATGGGTCCGTTTATGTCAACATTTGTTGTAGTACAGTGGAAGCCATTCAAGTCTGCTTGTTTTATGTGGACAACCCATCAAGGTCAACCAACTCATCAAGTCCTAGTCAACCCGGGTTCTTCCTATTACCTACAGGTGCCAGCTTTAGGTGCCGTCACCATACATGGTCAATTTATGTAAGTTGTTTAGATTGTTAACCACCTAAAGAAAAATAGAGGTACGTTCGCTGTTTATGTTGACAACCGCTTATGTTGACATGAGTCTGCCTATCGAATGGCAACTTAAACGGGTTCCACCGTTTATCACTGTGATTGCTTTCGTGTGTGCTTTATATGTTGGGGTTGTCCTACTTGACTATGCAGCAACACCCTCCCAAGAAGGACTTTGTCCGAGCCGTGTCTCTGCTTACCGGGTATTTAATCCAGTCCAACGGCGCCAACAGCGCCACGCTGTACTACCTAACCCAGGTGGACCCTCGAGGTGAGAAAAGTCAAACACCAAAGCTCCTTAACGTCTGCTATGCAGCAGAAGTCTTTCACTGATGTCCGATCTGCCTGCAGGTTCTTTACCAAAGTGGGTGGTGAACAGAGTCTCTCAGTTTGTGGCTCCCAAGGTAACTGCTGCCAAAGAGTCGGGTTTTGAGATGGTCGGCTTAATAAAGTGTGACTTCTGTGTGTCTTCAGGCGATGAGGAAGATCTACAAGGCCTCTCAGAAGTATCCTGAGTGGAAGAGGAAACACAATCCCAACATGAAGCCGTGGATGTTTCCGGAGCAAAACACTCTGCCCTGCATCAGCTTGGCGGATCTGACGGTGCAACGCGCCGACTCGTTAGAGAACATTGACGAGAGCGGCGTGAGCGAGGAGAAGACCAACCACAGCGATGACGACGAGACTTGAAGGTTGGAAGGTTGGGCTGCCATCTGTCATGACGGTGATTTTCTTGTTTGTGGAAATTAAAGATAAGACCGTCGCTATTCTGTCAGCACAAGATGTCTTCCTTGACTTCACCCATGCTATAATGTCGTTTTCCACGTGTTATAATCAAGTAATAAAGTCCAGTTACAAATCTGAGGAGACTCTCTGAATAACTTCCTGGTTGATCCTCATTGGTCGACAGCCAATCGACATTTTATGTTGTTATTATAAAGCTTTTGTATGCTTAATAATGATTATAGTGAGCATAAAAAATGTTTTTACGTCACAAGCAAGCCTGTGAGTGTTTTTACATGGGAGAGGGCACCTGCTGCTCGTTGAGAAGAGTACTGTATGTTAATCTCCAAAAGTACCAAATATAACCAGAAAAAGTTGCTGCACTTGTTGCTAGTCGCTTTTTTGAGAAACACACTCTATTGGGGTCTGAATAATCGCTAAAGTCGCTACAATGGCAGCACTGATCCCTCCTGCTACATCTTCTTATTCTTCAGAATTCCAGGTGCGTATGGGATGTGTTAAGAAGCAGGGTGACGATGCCATCCACTCTACAGAGTTGGAACGACAAGCGACATTCACAGACACTCCCGTGATGATGTGTTTATGAGCCAGGCTGAACAGGTAGCGCATAATTCTATTTTTGCGGTCCACATTTATTAGACGGTATGGGAAACACTGAGTATTCATACGGTATAAATGGCATAATATTATATGGGTTATGGATGAGATTTGTTTATTGAAGTCCTCTGTTTACATAAATATCATATGGGTGGACAAGTGTCGATCCCATACCAAGGTGATGAGTTGGATTAGATGGCAGGGAAGGATGCCGGACAGACCTGGTAGACCCAAACGCATAGTAAGGGTGGGCTGGGAACGTCTGGCAGAGTCTCCCATTCCTCGAGTCTTCAACTCTCATCTCCGGCAGAGCTTTGCCTGCATCTCGAGGGAGGACCGGGATATTGAGTGGATTCAGTGGAATTGGAAGTATTGAAAGAAGAAGTCTTGGTTCCACCTCGCAAAACCTACGCTTTGTAGTTATTGCAAATTGCAAGTTTACTGTCCGAAGGAGACAACACAGACATATCTTTAGGTGGCATAGAAAATGGATGGATGGAAGGAGCGACCAAGCTTGTTACTGGACACCTATATCTACCGATATTACATTTTTATGCCAATATCAGGCCAATACTATTGGTGGGCCAATAGTATCAGACCATCTCTACTTATTATGTCTACTAAATTGGTTAATAGGATTGTAATAGTGACTGTAGGGGTGCTATTTCATGTCTAGAGGGCTCTAATAATGGTAATAACTATATGTGGAAGTTCTAACTACGAAATTATTACATTTATAAATAAGGAATCCTTTTCGGGTCTGGAAGCAATTAATCGTGATAAATGAGGGATTCCCGTAATTTGTTATGTGTCGAGACCGAGGCAAAATCAGACCAAAGCTTGGCGGTTTTGCCGTAATAAAAAAGTGAAGGACGGTGTGGTTTTTGCAGCCAGTGACGTCTCGGCCGCTCCTCCCTCTCTTTGGTGGGAAGGCTGGCGTTGTGCAGGAGTCAGATAGGAGGGAGGAAGCAGCAGACGGAGAAGCAGCTGCAGAAAGAAGGAGAATATTTATTTCCGAGGAGCAAAGATGGAGTGTGCCGGCTGTCAGGCAGGATGGATGCTTCCTGATCATCTAGATGGATGAGGATTTTATCACCTATCTTGGATACCTGTTGGAATGACGGCTCTCCATCCCTGACAAGTTCCGTCTTCTAAAACGGAGGGGGGTAGAGGACGCTGTGGGATTTGTGGAGGAGGGTGTCTCGCCCCTATGCCTGCCCCCAGGAGATTCCTGGTTGCCTCCACCTCACTGCCCCTGGAACTGGACTGGGGCTGGAACGTGAGCGTGTACGTGGGGATGCTGCTGGGTCTCCTCATGCTCATGATGCTGCTGCTCTGGATGCTCCTGAAGCAGCTGAGGAATTCGGTGGGCAAAGCCACGCTGCAGGCGGCACGCTCCTTCAGGCAGCCCTTCTTGGACCAGGAGCTCCAACATGTGCTGTGATCACACACACACATCACTGCTGGGATGCTGGAATCTTCAGTGTTCCTCTGCAGACTCAAGGAAGGAAGAGACGATATATGACGGACTGACCGACCCCGCTTGATCGATGTTCTGCCTCATCATGATAATTATTAAAACATTCTCCTTTCACGCCTTCCTGATTCATGTGGTGCATTCAGGACGGTAATTTGCAAGCATCTGATTGCAAGCAGGAGTTGGTCTCAAAAATGTCCTTTTTCACGCCAAACTTAATGACGCCCTCGGGGACAAAAGAGCTTACTTGCAAGCGTCTCAATTTAAACTGTTTAATGAAGCTGAGAGTTATTATACAGCTTTTTAAAGAGCAACACCCGTACCAGTGTGTGCCTCCATGGGAAAGCGTTTATTACACTTTAATAGGCGATAATAACACCTGAACTCAGGGGCCATGCGGTCGTCATGCAGCGTTGCTGACGTCCCCAGCATCGGGCTTCATTGCTTTTTGTTATATTTCCTTTACTCAACACCTCACCAGGCAAACCTGCACATTCTAATCCGGGGGTGTCCAAAGTGCAGCCCGGGAGGGCATTTGCATCCTGTGGGGTATTCTAAAAATACAGTTCAACAAGAAAATGGAAAAAAAAAGATCCAACAACAAAAAGTCGTAATTGTATGAGAGCAACATAATATCACGAGGTTAGATAACGTCATTTTAGTAGCATCAAGTTGAAATATTCAATAAAAAATCAACAAAACAACTATGTTTTAATTTTAGGAAAATGAGATCGCAAATAAAGTTACAATGTTACAAGAATAAAGTCAAAATTCTAAAAAAAAAAAAAAGAAAACAAAAGTTGAACAGCAGAAAAGAACTGTAATTTTCACCAGAATAAAGCCAAAATGTTTAAAAAAACAAGTCGCTATTTTACAAGAAAAAGTCGTAATTTTAGGAGAATAACGTTGTAATATTATGAGGAAAAATAAAATTATTTTAAAAGCATAAAGTGGAAATATAAACATTTTTTGTTTTGGTCATTTTTGGGAATTTAGATTTTTGGAAAAGTTATTAGTAGTAATAACTTCCTAATAAATTTATAATTACCAGAAGAAAATATAGAAATTTAGTGGGGTGAAAAACAGTAGGAATGGAAAAACAGCGATAATTTGACAAGAATAAAGTCAAAATATGAAGGAAAAAAGTTGTATAATAACAAGAAAAAAATCACCATTTTAGAAAAAAAATTTAGGAGGAAACAATTTACTTTTAATAGCATAGATTTGAAATATTTTATATGTTTTTAAGTCATAATATGAGAAAAAACAATGACGTTTTGTCAAAGCAGGTTGGGGAAATAGCTAAAATATTACGGGAATAAGAAGAATAATTTTTATTTTAGTAGTATAATACGCGAAGACTATAGTTCACGCAAATATAAAACATCACATTTATATTAATAATAATAATAGTAATGTTTCACCTGGATAACAAAGCTCATATGCATTCTCTTGAAATACATACAGTATAACTCCTTGGCATATATTGTGTACATGTACACGTGTCGCTTTACAAAATATCAAAGTTTTTCAGTGTGTGGTCAGAACAAGTTTGGACACCCACGGTCCCATCCATTGCAAGAGTGATACCCAAGATAGCTCATGCTCAGCCACTACTGACACCTGCCGCTAATATATTGGTGTTACGCTGCGTCGCAAAAGGTCACAATATTGGAAAATCAGTCTTGTAGACCACAACCATGTATTCCTCGGCACTGGTGGATTTTTTTGTTGTTGCATGAATTCCGATACCTGTCAAGGGAAATTTTGGGGAAAATATAAGGAAAATCTCAAAGAAGAATCTCTCAGAAGTAGCAAAGGAATGTGAATTTTCATAAGCTTTCCAGGCCAACGTGATAGTTCCAAAAGTGGATTAAATGATATTCCAGTAAATTCATGAGTTATGTAAAGAAATGGAGCCAGTGGTGCGTGATCCAGATGTTCTGCAAGCAGTATGACAGCATGCGCTGGCTGAGGAGACCCGGTGATGGATGACAGAATTGATTGTGTCAGTCAGCGCGACCTGACAAGCGGATCTGTCCACGTTCCATGCAAAGATCTCCTCTGGTGCCAATAATCACGACGCTCAGTCTCACGGGGGACAGTGTGGCCGGCTGTGAAATGTGCATCCTAGCAGACATGTTCCGGATGTTACCATGCACTGCAAAATGAATATCTGCATAATGTGCTCATTGTGTTGACAGGAATATCACCTACTACCATGCTACTACACATACAGTACATGGCAGGAGACTACAACGTATTCCACAAGACATCCTATGGAGTTTCTCAGGGGGATGGAAAAAAAATAGAAGTTCTACCAAGAATCTTTAATGGCGATACACTTAGGGCGTTGACGCCATCACAGCTGGATTCTAAATGTTATCTTGGAAGACGTTTCACATCTCATCCATCATGCTCTCGACTAGATAGGACAGCTCTAGTCTGAAACCTGTCTGATTTCTAGACACCTCTAGTCTCTAATCTTATCTAGTCATCCTCATGACTAGAAAGGACCTCAGGCTTCATTGATTCATGGTCACGACTAGAAAGGACTGCTGTAGTCCTATCTAGTCTTGAGCATTAGGGGACAGCTGTAGTCTAGTCATATCTAGTCATGAGCATGAACTGATGCTAGAAACTTGATAGGACAGTTTTTGTATCTAATTGTGAGCATGGGCTGATGCTCATAACTAAACAGGACAGCTCAAGTCTCTAGTCCTGTCTGATATTGAGTATCAGATCATGCATATACTGATAGAGCATTACATAGGACTATATACTGAGGATTTTCTATCTAGTCGTGATATCAGGGGACAGCTGTAGTCTCTAATTCTATCGAGGCCTGAGCATGAATGCTAATAACTTTATAGGACAGCTTGAGTCTTTAGTCCTTGTCGTGAGCATTAACTTATACTCATGACTCAATAAACTCTAAATAGGACTAGTAGGATGAGAAACTAGTCATGAGCATCAGAGAACAGCTCTAGTCTCCAATCCTATCTAGTCGTGAGCATGAATTAATGCTCAAAACTAGATAGGACAGCTCTTTTCTTTAGTCCTATCTAACCATGAGCATGAACTGATACTCACGACTACGTAGAACAGCCCTAGTTTCTAATCCTATCTACTTGTGAGCATCAGAGGACAGCTATAGTCTAATCCTGTCTAGTTGCGAACATGAACTGATGCTAATAACTAGATATGATTGCTGTATTAGCTAGTCCTATGTAATCAGGAGCATAAACTTTTGCTAACCACTAGATAGGAGAGCTGTAGTCTTTAGTTCTATCCAATCATGACCCTGAACTGATACTCACAACCAGATAGCACCTGCTCTAGTCTTTAATCCTATCTAGTTGTGAGCACTAGAGGACAGCTCTAGTCTCAAATTCTATTTAGTCGTATGAACCGATGCTCACGACTGCTCGGATGAGAGCAGACTTCATCACTTCATCCTCGTGACTAAATAGGACAGCTTAAGTCACCAGTCCTATCTAGTGAAATATACCACTTGCAATGGATTAAATGCCCTGAGAAAACATAGACTTCGACTTGGATGAAAAAACAATTTGGTTTTTCATTCAAGTAGGTACCATGCCAGTTTGCCATGGTACCTACTTGCACTTGTTAGTACCTACTTGGTATCTACTTGCACTTGTTAGTGATGTTTTTCCAATGGAAAAGTTAGATACTACCATTTATGCATATGGGATAAGATATGTGGCAAAAATGTACACACATGCTAAAATTAGCTGACCTTGTGCCTCAAAAACAGCCACATATTGTCTTCAAATGGAGCTTGTGATGTACTACAATAGATTGGATTACTCTATCAGGTTACCTTCCATCTGACAAAATGGCATACATTGAAGCTCATTTTGACAGTTTTCTTTCATCACAGTACCCTCCAACTAAAGCAAAGCGATCTGCTCAGCAGGCTCAGGTGGTCGTCCACGGTGGACCGAAGAAGTCTGCGAGCAGTCGAGCGAATCTCCATTAAATCTGATAAATGTGTTATTAGCTGCGAGCCGCCTTGTTTATTTGGGCTTCAAGGAAATTGAATGCATGGTCGCAACTGCGAGTAAGATGAGCGAGGAGACGCCGTTCGCAAGTGCTTACTTTAATTAAGGTGCACTGATATGTGATCTGTGCGTGTGTGTGTGTGCGTGTGTGCGTGTGTGTGTGTGGGTGTGTATGTGTCTTGATGCCTATCAGGCTGCAGGCTGCTCATCGGAGACCAAGACCAAAGCCAGTGACGCCTTGTTGACGAAAAATAAAACCCGGTTCCTGACTTCAATCTGAAAGGTGTAGTTGGGATTTTCTGACATGAAGTTGTATGTCATTCCCATCCGCAGTGTGGAAAGTAGTTCCGGTTAGATTCTGGGCCTTTAATGAAGAAGTTCGCTTCTCAAAACAGTATGTGTTCAAAAAAATAATACATTTGCGTTGAGTCATAGGTCAGCATCTTGGTCAGTGAAGAATCTGTGTGTGTGCAAAAAAAGCACAATTTCACGGTATAATTACAGCTCTAAAATGTGTTATTTTGAAATATCTTTATCGAAAAAAAAAAGTAAAGTCAAAACATTTTTAGACCGTACAATATAACAAAATGAAAGTGGAACTGGTGTATTTAAAATAAATAACAAAAGGTAACTGCATCTTTTCGATGCAATGCAAAAATAATATGCATTTAGAAATCCCCCATTTTTTTCACGTTTTTCATGTTTGACAGTCCTTGAACGCACCTTCTTCGTTCTCACATGTTGCACGACTGCTATACTTTTTTTCTTGCACCTCATATTTTCTCCCAAATGCTGAAACCACGTGGAAATGCGTAAAGGTGTGATATGATGACCTTTTTAAGTGATAACGTGCGTATTTGTTGTAGTAGTAGTAGTAGTAGTAGTAGTAGTAGTAGTCTGAAAAACAAACTCCAGGTGGATGGTGGTTTTGAATTCATTTCTTGCTTTTAATTTGATGTTATTACTGTCATAGTTTAGCACAATCCCTACTAAAAATACGATAACTTAAATGGCTAAAATGTATGTACCATCGCTACAATGCTTGTGTCAACGGCATAGCTCTCATCGGCTCTGCCGGTATCAAGCAGCTCCTAGCCTAAATTTTAGCTAGCAGTTCAAAGCAAAACAAGTGACGGCTGACATCTAAAAACACTCGTTAGTTGGCAAGGTACCACCGTATACTGTAAATGACAATTGAAACAATACCTGCAGTGCACCAGTAAATTCTCTCTTCTCCCAGAGGCGATGCACTTTGTGGCAACTCCAGTCACAGCAACACAAATAACTATGGTCTTATGGAGAGATGGAGGGCATCTAATAGTTTTGAATGGGCTGTTTTCTGGAATATTATAGTATTGTCGGCATGCTGTGTATCAACAGGTGTAAAACACTCTTGACACCCTAGGACCTCGGGCACTGTGTTGCCATGGCCATAGCCCAAATGGTTACCTCTCGTTTAACACTTGGTGCCAGGTGACACAATGGAGACTTGGTCTTGGATTGACAAGCAGTAGAAGATGACACCACAAGTGGACACGCTTCCCGCACTCACGACTGCACCAAAAGAAGAGGACGCGCTTGTGCCGGTGAGAAACCTACCTAGAAACGCTCAACAGAATTTCAACTCTCTTTCTGAAGGATAACTTCTCCTTTTCAGCTCTGACTCCTCGACAGGAAACAACATGGTGAGTCTTTCAGAAAGAAACCACCCAATAGACGTCATTCAGCGTATCAGTCAAGCAAGAAAGGTCATCTAATGAGCTTATTGTTGTTTTTGCTTGCTGACATGTTGAAAAGAAATCATATTCCAGAAGAAACCACCCATGACCGCATTTTCTCTTTTTGAAAAGACGCTTCATTTGACGCCTTTCACGGTTATGGATTTTGCACAACGGTCTTCATTTTTTTGTGGTTGCGCCTATTTTTAACACCTGCCTGTAACGACATCAAAACACAAGCGTTTTAACCTAAAATCTATAATCTTAAATCTATATTAATCCTGTATCACAATGTTATTTTGGCTGAGAATAAAAGACACATCTGATACATTTGTTCCAGACACCCAAAAATACATGTTATAGTGAATATGTGCAGAATAGTTAACTGACAAATGAAATGTAACCCCCGTACATCCTGGCGAGATGGAAGTTGTTTCTCAACTTCTTTATCAAATTGCCGCCACCTGCAGCTTTCTTTGGCTCCATGGTGGGTTATTTTGGCGTCACATTTGACTAAAAAAATGCACGAGTGACGCGTGGGGTGCTTTGTTTACAGTACAGGCCAAACCGACTGATTTATTACGCTCTATTATGTACGAAAACCGCTGTAAAATCTGGGCGACAATTTTCGATGAAAACCTGACGTTTGACCGTATATGCTGAGCTATCTGAACAGAACATTCTAGCTTTGTGTTATAACTGACATTTTAGTGTAATTCTCAAATAATATATCTCACTAATAAATAATTTTCTTTTTACAAAATGACGAGGGCCAACTGGAAAAAAAGATATAAACGCTTCCGCTTATGCTAAACAGCGGAGGCTGCTTAGGTCGGTTTGTGTGGAACAAAACAGCAATTAGATAATAATTGTAAATAATTCTCCACAGTGATGAAGTAAATTTCTGCAAAGTAGGAGTGTAGTTGGAGCATAGAAAATCTGTTTATGACCTTCTAAATATGTTTTCTAAACGTTATTAGAAACCTCTAGACATGAAATTACACCCATATAGTCACATTTACGCTTCTATTGCTGGGTTTCCATCACGTTACCATTGAGACTGTCCCGGTGAGCAGACGCGGGGCAATCATAAAAGAAACAGGAATCAATAATTCATTAATTTCCGACAGGGAGCCAGGGAGGGATCATCGACATGCATATTTAAACTATTTCCACGTGCGGGAACGGCGCATGTATGCAGTTTTTTTGCTCTGATTTCACATGGCTTCTGCTTGCAAATACTTATTTGCCCCCCACCCCCATCTCTATGAAGCGGGGCTGACAGCAACCGGATGTGGCGTCATGTGAAACCCAGCAATTACCCAACATAGTAGACATAATACGAGAGAATAAGACGTAATATAGACTCATATGGTAGCATTGGGGGAGTGTCCATTTCTGTACACTGTCTTGTGGTGCCAATTGTCCCGGTAATGCAACATTACTGACATCTAGTGACCAGTGTCGATTACTACATATTTTTGCAAGGTCTTTGAATGTGTCTTTTGGCCATTTTTGTTCTTGAAAGGGCTTAATTTGGGCCAAAAATACATCAAATGTGCTTAAATATGCATATTTTTTGACAGCATGATTTATTAATTCATAAATTTTTGAAAAACCGTGATAGACTAAAGTGGCGAAAATTGAAGCGGGAAGTGTCGACGGATTATCTGTACGTTTTGGAGTGGTTTTGGAGTTCTTCCTTCTTTTAAATGACCTCGAAAAGCAGGCACAGCGTGAATGTGGTAAATGTGATGCCAGCTTAACGAGACTGACAAGCATCAAACCCATCTGGACTTTTTTCATGGCCTGCGGGAAGCCGTTTATCTTTTGGTGCTCGCTGTATCTTTTGTCATTTATTATATCCCCACAAAACCAAACATTTTTGTAGTGAAATGGATTTTATTGTCTTACACTATTTATGGACACAAGTAAAATTCTTAGACCCCTTTTTATGAGCGCTAAAAGCACTTTTGTGATATTCAAAGTGTATTGGGGGTTTTTGCTACCAGAGCCTATGTCAGCCGTGCTGCATACAAACAAATTTAAGAGGGTGGGGGCACATTTTGCATAGATGCTAAAACCTATAAAATGTAGGTAACGGTATACTAAGCTATCTTAACAAAGCGTGTTGTAGATCAGGGCTGATCTAAGGAAATTTTCAGGGGCAACGCTAATTTTATTTTATTTGTAATAAATATGTCGACAACTGCATTGCATTTTATGTAATTAAATGTATTCATTTTGGGCCAGTATGGGCCATTGTTTTATTGAAAAAGCTATGCAGTTATAAATCTTGCAGTTTTTGCATGTTTATGCTGTTTTGATAAATGATCTCAGGTTTAAATGAACCTAAAAGCCAATCAAGTCTGGTGCTTTTGTATCGCCAAACATTACAGTGTCATTACTGACGCCTAGAGACCAATGTAAAATACTACCTATCACCACAATGTCTTTGAATGCATCGTCTGGCTTTATTTAGCCCATTTCTATGGTTAAAAATGCTCCACTGTAATCAGCTGCGTTGTTGCTGCTGTTGTTTCTTCCTACAGGCGTACAGAGGCAGCGTTCGACCTTTTGTCAACTTCAATGCCAAAAACGACGCCGAGCTCCTCCGCAAAGCCATGAAGGGACTCGGTCAGTGCTCGACTCCGCTCGCTCTGCTTCGCCGCGTCTTAGTGGCTTTCTTGTGAAGGTCGCTGCCAAAGACCGTCAGGGCGCTGCTATAAACACGTTTCTGTGTTGTTAAAAAGCAAGACGGCACGTCGGGAGACAAAAGAACCACAAACCCCCCGGCAGGAACACGCGTGAGCTGACAGAACAAAAGGCCGACGTTCACATTTCCACGCCAGCCAGCCCCTTTCAGAACGCTTCTATGGAGTAACAGCCAAAAACACCCGCTTCTCATTGCTTCTCCCATTTGTTAGCGCTCTGCTATTTTTAGCATTAGCGCAGCTGTCAGCGGGTGACAGTGAACGATTTCATTTTGCTCATTTTTGGTGTCTGATATCACACCCGGCTTGTCGGAGCGGCTGTAGGAAGCTACGGCTAAGTGCTAACAAGATGGAACAATCACGTATCGTACTTTCACCGTCGTCTACCACGGGTCATAGATAGCACGGCTAAATGCTAACATACCGAAAATAGCATCAAACATGCTGGTATAGTTACCACAAATGTTTTTTAAAAACATTTATATCAATGTTTTTTACTTTGCGAAAAATGCTAAACATCATGCTCAACGTCTTGTCTTAAAAAACGTCTTGTCAGTTAAATATTCTTCTGAAGCACGTTCATAGATAGCATGGCTAAATGCTAACATACCGGAAATAGCACAAAATATAGAAACATGCTAGTGTAGTTACCACAAGATCTTTACTGTTTTGTTTTTTTCCCAAACAGATTTATATAAATAAAAACATTAAGTCATTTTTCTTTGCAAATTTTGTGTTGGTCCTAAAGCATGTTAGCATCTTTTAGCATCTCATCGGGTAAATGCAAACCCATGCAAGCCTTCAGTTCTGCAAAATGAGTCTTGAAAAGATACAACACAAATGAAAATTCAACCAGAAATGAGAAATTATCAGACGCATGTTAGCATATAATATATGTATATATTATATATATATAACACAGCTTTCAAATATAGCAAATTTAGTAGCAAATTTTAGTGTCGATCAATGATGTTGATAGGATGATGGCAAGCCCATAAAGTCGTATAAAAAGTAGTATTTTCCAGGATGCTACAGCAGCAGGTGATGTGCTTCCCTTGCTTCCACGTCATGCATTATTTCTCCAACTGAGCTTTTTGCTCTGAGGCCCCGCTGGTTTTCAGAGGCCATTGATTGTTAGACCAGCAGCCTCAGACGTGGATCCGCTTCTCGAAAAGGTCGTCCCTTCCTTTGGGGCTGAAATGAAAGCTTCGCGTGCTGAAAAGACGCAGCACTGCTGTCTTCTCTGTCTCTGCATTGCTCAGTTCCTACCCATAAGTCATTTGCTGTCTATGTGACCACGCCCCCCCCCCCAGGGACGGACGAAGACGCCATCCTCATGCTGCTGGCGGCGCGCAGCAACGATCAACGGCAGCAAATAAAGGCGGCGTACAAAAAGGCCTATGGAAAGGTAAGACTAACGGAGGGCTGGTGGGGGCTTGTCTCCATCCTGCAGGTCTTTAACTCGCGGTCCAGCAGGACCCGAATGTCCTCAGGCGTACGCCAGCATCCACTTAGTAGTCACAAACGACAGCTGAGAGCCGGCTTACGTTATACGTACTTTATATAAGCCCTCAGAAAAACAGTCTCGAAACTAAATAATCAAAATGAGAATTCAGCAAAATATACACAATATTAAAATTCAACATATTCATTCTGCCTACAACATGTATTATGAAAATTAAAACATGTCATGTCCTAAAAAGCACTGTACTCAACATCATGTCCTTATATATATATATATATATATATAATATACAGTATATATGTATGTGTATGTATATATATATATATATATATATATATGTAAATACATACATATATACATATATATAAATACCCACACACACACAGTGGAACCCCGGGATATGAATGCCCTGGAATACGAAAAATCCAGGATACGAATATACCTTTCAGATTTTTTTTTGCTTCGCGTTACAAAAATTAGTTTGCTTTACGAAAGTTTGTCGCTCTTGCCAAAACTTGTTTTTTTGGGAATTTTCCTGATTTACCGTATTTTAAGGCGCATGCTAAAACATACGGTGTACAGAAAAAGGCAACGGAAGCAAAAGAGTGAGTTTAGTTGAATTGTTTATTTTACTATTTAACAATACACTTATTAGTAAATTTACATGTTAAATGTTGTTCGGGTTACAAAAAAATTCGGCATACAAAAATCCTTTTGGAACGAATTAATTTTGTATCCCGGGGTTCCATTGTGTATATATGTGTGTGCGTGTGTGTGTATAGGGGTGTGCACACCCCCACCCCCCCACATACTGTATATATATATTTATATATGTATGTATGTCTAAACCCTAGTTACCGAGGCGGTGCAAGACCACACTCTGCGGTGTGCAAGCACACACACACACACACACACACAAAAACGCAAGGTAGGGGTCGAGGGAAACTCCCCCAGGTTTTCACAGACAACTCTGTAGAAACGGCCCTCTTACATCCCGACCGGGCAGGGTAAAGTAACCAGGGTGTACCGTGCATGGCACTGAACCCTCTACTTTAAAGCTGCTCTCCCTCTATGGTTTGTTGCTCTTGTTATGGAGCTGGGATAATTTACTCATCTACTAGCGATGAAAAGGACCTGTTGTAAGATTCAATAAAACCCAAATAACCTACAAGAAACCTTTTTGGAACAATACTCTTTTACTTCTTCTAGGACTCAAAAATGACCCGGTGGTAATAAATTAAAAGAAATGTGATAGGTTAGTAGAGTAAAAGGTACAATAATGAGAATCAAAAATGCATGTATGTATTAATATATACAAAAACATATACAGTATATGTATATACTGTATATGTTTTTGTATGTGTACTTACAGTATGTTTGTAGATATGTATGTATGTATACAGTATACATACACACATACATATACACACATAAATACAGTATATATACACACATATACACACATACATGTATGTATGTATACGTATATATGTGTGTATATGTATGTATATATGTATATACGTATGTATGTACATATGTATCTATGTATGTGTAGATATAAATACATACAGATACATATATACATGTATATGCATATATACACATACTTTCATACATATTTACATACATATATAATGTATGTATGATATATGTTTGTGTATATGCACAGTATGTATGTGTACATGTATATGTACAGTATATATGTATGTACGTGTATATACAGTATTTGTGTATCTATATATGTACGTGTATATGTATGTATGTAAATGTGTATACATGCATGCATATAAACATACAAACATATACATACATACTGTACATATATACATATACACACACACATAAACTGTATACACATATAGATACATTTGTACCCTTTATATGAGTATAAATGCATGTATATATGCTCTTGTGTGTGTATATGTAAATGTGTATATGTACTGTATATATACTGTGTATATGTATATACACTGCTCAAAAAAATTAGAAAAAGCCAAATGAAAAACTACAGTAGTAGAAAGTCAGTCAGTAAAAAATCAGCCAAAAGAGATGAGGAGTCAGTGGCCTGTTTTGGGGTCTGTCTCATTGTTGCCCCTCTGAGGCACTGTTGTTGATTTCATTAACAACAAAGCAGCTAAAACTGATTAACAACCCCCTCTGCTACTTAACTGACCAGATCAAAATCCCACAAGTTTGACTGATAGGTCACTGTACTCTGATTAAAAAGTGTTCCTCTATTTTTTTTAGCAGTGTATATACAGTATATATAAAACAAAATATATATAAAAATTTTGAAGAAAATATCCAAAAATGTTTGCCGCTTTAATAAAAACATACAACAATCCCATGTCCACAAAAATGTATTTGATTTCAACTACCACAGTGCACGCGTTTTAGCGTTATGCCCTAAAGGTGAGCGCGGGTATTTGCCACAACCTCATGTTCTATTGTTGAATTCCTTCTTGTTGTTCTGCACTTTTTCATGTGCCTGGATCAGATTTCATGAAGAAAACAATCAATAACGCACTGTTTGCCTTGTCATGATTGTTGCTTTATGTTCATTTGTTTTTTGTCATTACCTCCCGATTACCGATTACCGCTAAAAATGTCTGCAAATCTCCAGCTGAATGTGTAATAAGACTTTGTTTTAAACACGGCACGGTGTAGAGAAGGCACACACAAATCAACATGACGTAAAGTAGTTGAAGCGTTGCCATAGCTACTATCAGGCCTCATTAGTTTGCTTGACTGTAATGCGATGACCCAAACCAGGTCAATACAAATGCAATTATTGTTATTATTGTTGAATTATTGCACACCCACAGGATCTGCTCGCTGCTCTCAAGTCTGAGCTGGGGGGTCTCTTTGAGAGTCTCATCGTGGCCTTGATGACCCCGCCAGTCCTGTATGATGCTACCTTGCTGCACAAGGCCATCAAGGTAAAGTCTAGCAGAAGAGTTAGCATTTGCGTTGGGGTTTGTCGTCCTGAAGGCAAAACTGTCAGAAAATGCTAATGAGCTGTAAATGTATAATAACAATAATGTAATCTTGAAAGCTTACTAAACAAAAGTGTGACTGACAAGTGGAAATATGTTTTTTCCACCCCCTTTGAATCACGTTGTCAAGTTTGACAGCCTTTCAGTGTGGAAGCACTTTTTAAAAACAAGTTAGTCGCCTTTTACGTCTGCACGGGTGACTCACGGGTATGATCTCTTCCTAAGAACGTCGTTGCTTTGTTTCTGCTCATCGTGGAACAAAAACTAAAAAGCTGATTGGTCGAGGCTCAAGTTGCTTAGCATTTACGTTACCGTTTTTAGTTAACATTCATTCATTAATTTTCTATACCTCTAAGGTTGCAGGTATGCTGGAGCCTATCCCAGTTGGCTTTGGGCAAGAGGCGGGGTACACCCTGGACCGGTCGCCAGTCAATCGCAGGGCAGATATAGACAAACAAACATTCACAGTCACATTCATACCGATGGACAATTTAGAGTCACCAATTAACCTAATATGCATGTTTTTGGAATGTGGGAGGAAACTGGAGTAAACCCACGCACGGGGAGAACATGGAAACTCCACACAGAGATGCCCAACGGAGATTCGAAGCCTGAACCTCCTGACTGTGAGGCCAATGTGCTACCCACTCGACCACCGTGCAGTTTTACAGTTATTATGTTTTCATAACAACTGTATGTTTTTACTATTTTATATTTTATTATAAAAATGTTGGAAAATATAGAAAAATATAATAAATATTAAAAAATGTAAGTTGAAACAATTAAGAAAGTAGATTTAGAAAACAGACAAACCTTATTTAAAAAAGCAAAAAATGTAGGAAAATGTGTAGAAAAAAAACAATGAAGAAATGTAGAAAATATAGAAAAAAGTAAAAAATGTAAGAGGAAAAAAAAAGAAAGTGAATGAAAAAAAACCCAAACCTTATTTTAAAAATCAAAGAATGTAGAAAAATGTAAGCAAAAAACCAAGAAATGTAGAAAATGTGGAATATGGAAAAAACGTTTTTAAAAAAATTTAAGTAGAAAAAATGAAGAAAGTAGATAAAAATACAAACCTTATTTGAAAAAGCAAAAAAATTAGAAAAATGTGTAGAATAAACCCAATGAAGAAATGCAGAAAATGACTCATTTTCCACTTGCGTCAGTTAAAAATTGAGAATTTTTTTTTATAAAGTAGAAAAAATGAAATACATGAGGCACAATGTGTGAAATGAATCGTATATATAGATGCAAGAGTGTCTGACTGTAAATCTTGTCCATTAAAAATGTAGAGAATTTAGAAAAAAACAAAAAAAGGTAGAAAAATTAAAAAGTACCCTTTTAGCTGTCTTCATTATATTTACAGTTGGCGTGTTTTACTGGTTTGTCTTTTATTATGCATGTATTATTTATTTTATTTATTATTATTTATTTATTGTGAATTTTTGGGTGTATTTTAGTGACACCCACCAAGCCACCATTTGCGTTTCTTCCGGGGGTTACCGTGGCGACTTGCCCCACTTCCATCAGCTAGGAAAATTAGCACAAGGCTTTTTTTAAATATAAAGCTGGAGGCGCTGACTTCCTCTACTCTGCTCGTTCTTCGGCTTTCAGGGTGTTGGCACAAATGACGACGTGCTGATTGAGATCTTGACCTCCAGGAGTGGGCAGCACATTAGAGACGTCGTTAAAGTCTACAAGAAAGGTGACTTGACGGATGAACGTGCTTTTTTCTCGGGGGTTGGTTTGTATTTCATCGCACTCAACTGCTCTTACGACAACCAACAAAATGAAACCTACTTGACACTGAAACTCCGTGCAGCTGCAGTCATGTACGCACGTGGATATAAGTATTGCTGCAGAAAGAAAAACATACATAATGTTAAATATAGCAGAATTTTCATAAATGCAAACATGGAGCTTTTGAGAAAACCGTATCAGCTGTATGAGGTGTCTGAAAAGTTCCAGGACTGATGATGTTTAGCGTGTGTTTGTTTGATGTGAGGAGCATCGTCCACTACCAGTTCTTGCTGGAGGGCCAGATGATCATATCTGCTAAGAAATCTAATAGCGTTGGTGTTACCTGTTTGTCCTTCTTGTCAGTCCATTAAAATATTGCAGTTAATCGCAGAACAGTTAACTTGTAATTAATCACCAACAGAAGTTTTTATGTATAACAAGTAGAGATGCAAATCTCTTTGGGGTAGATGATTCGATTATCTAGATACACAGGTTATGGTACAATATACAGTAGTGTTCCAAACAATAGCAATGTGAAACCCAATGTGATTAACCAGATTAATCACTGTTATTAGTATATTTTTGGCAAACAAGTTACTAGTAAGTGCAGTAGATTCTCAGAAAAAAAACAAGACCCAGTATTCATGACACTTTTAAGGCTGTGCAATTGGGCAATTTGTTGAAAGGGGTTGTTTAAAAAGTAGCAGTGTGTCATCCAATCTGTGATCAATTTAGTGAAAAAACAGGTGTGAATCAGGTGGCGCCTATTTGCGGATGAAACCAGCACTTGTTGAACATGCATTTCTCTTTGAAAGCCTCAGGAAAATGGGTCGTTCAAGACATTGTTCAGAAGAACGGTGTACTTTGATTGAAAAGCAGATTGGATAGGTGCAAAAAAATTTTGGGCCGTTCAGCTAAAATGATCTCCAGTGCCTTTAAAATGGAAAGCAAAACAAGAAACACATGGCTGAAAATGGAAGACAAGATGAATTGTAGAATAACTCAGAATGGCAAAGGCTCAGCCAATGATCAGCTCCAGTATGATAAAAGACAGTCTGGAGTTACCTGTAAGTACTGTGATAGTTAGAAGACGTCTTTGTTTCTGAAGCAAAACCAATAAATGTGATTTGTGGAATGCTGTTAAGGAATGTTGGAGTTTGAATAACAGCTGAAAGGTGCCACAAGTTGGTTGAGTTCATGCCACACGGATGTGAAGCATTTATAAAAAACTAAATAGTCTTCCAGAATCTGGCACCTTTTATGCAGATGTATGGAGAGTATGTGAAGAACTTTGATCGAGCAATGGACTTGGTCAATACTTCAACTCAGCAGTCTTCCCAATTCAAGAGTGGTGTCCAGAATATACAGAAAGAGGACGAGGATTGCCAAATTCTACAAACAAAACATTTTGTACAAAATAGTTTGGAGTGTGTAAAGTCAACGCAGACACTGCTATTTTCTGAACACTCCCCTTTCAATTGCACAGCCTTAAGAGCGTGCATGTCATGAATGCTGATTCTGTTTGTTTTTTCTGAGAATCTACTGACCTTACTGGTAACTTCCTTGCCAAGTAGCAATAAAAAAATACTAATAACAGTGATTGATCTGGTTAGTCACATTGCACAGCTATTATTTTGAACATTGTATCCTGTGTGTTATCTTATCTCATTTTTCGTACGTCCAGTGAGCGTATGAGTTTGTGTGTTTCAAGCGGCTATTGTTTCCCGGCAGAGTTTGGCAACAAGCTGGAGAAAGACATCTGCAGCGATACCTCGGGACACTATCAGAAGCTCCTAGTCATCCTCCTGCAGGTACGCGCCACAGTGCCTCTCCTTAGCGACCAAAAACCTCTGCTGAGGCCGTTAAAAAGTCATGAGGAGCTCGGAAGTCTGGAAGTTCCTTTCCCGACACTCCCGCCAATGTTGTGATATTTACTTATTTAGTAGCCTTGAGAGGCGGGCCTCAGCTCACCGGGTTTCCATCCCGCCTGACCCACTTTGGGCCGCCGGATATATGCCAGAGATAATGAATGCAGGCACGTGCACAGATGGACCCCCAATGGTTGAGTTGCATGAGGAAATTGCATAATTGTTTTTTTTACAAAACGTATTTTACAGATTGGGTTATAATATATAAATTATTAACATATATTTATCATCATCATCATCATCATAACGTTTTGCTCGAACACCCCCCCCCCCAAAGTGTTGCACGTGCCATGAGGAGAGTCATGTCTATGCTGCAAGAAAATGGGTGTGAGTTTACACAAAGTTGTGTTGTTACAAGAATAAATTAATAATATTGGAACACAATAAGTCAAGACGTTTTGAGAATCATTTCAAAACAATGCGAGAGGAAAGGCTGTACATTTTCTGAGAATAAAACCTAGTTGGTAAGTTAAATAAGTTCATTTGAAATATATATTATAATATTTATTTACCTGTATTGCACAAACTGAAACCATGGAAATATAGTCCTCATGACCCCCCCAGGGGGCCCGCCCCACTACAGTATTTGAGAAGCATAATGTGACATGACACAATATTGAGAATAAAATATTAAGGGGTGTACAAATATGTAGGATTTAAATAAAAATGTCATATTTAGGTTTGAATTTGTCAAAAGTTGTAATAAAACCAAAACATCTCACAGGAGGAGAATATAATGCTTATTGACATTACAAGCAAAACGTTTAAAAATGTTACAAATATCCATGTTTAAAGTCAAATGACATATTCTTATTGTCATGGTAAATAAAAAAGTGAACATATGGAGCATCAAATCATAATTCCAATGAGAAGAACGCAAAAGCACGGAATTCTTTTAACTGGACAATTTAGCAACTTTTTTTCCATCTTGTCATATTTTGTCTGCTTTCTTCTTGCTGCTGTGAAGGGGAGCAGGGAGGAAGGAGTAGACGAGGCGAAGATCGAGAACGATGCAAAGGTATGAAAATGAGCTATTCCACACCCACACAACCACACACACACACACACACACACACACACACACTGCAGCTTTGCAGAAGGTGTTATTGGCAGCTTTGCCACATTAAAGCATGGCCTCCTGGGAAATGTTGTTTTTGTACATCTGGAGCATTCACACCGGGGAAATTGTCTTATTAGGCGGTGTGGAGGACAAACAAATAGAAAATTGCCGCTTCCTTCATGTCGTCTGCGGACGTCACGGGTCAACTTACATGCTAACAAGCTAGCTCTATTAATGATGACAGGAAAAAGAACTTGTATGTGTTGGTAGATTTTATGTCAGCAAAGACCGTCACCCAAGGTGAGCATGTCGACGGGTTTGTTTTGACAGGACTTGTACGCAGCAGGCAAAGGCAAATTTGGGACCGATGAGGAGAAATTCATCACAATCCTCGGAAACAGGAGCGCAGAACATCTCCGAAAAGGTAAGGAGAAAATGTGTGCAATAATTAACTGTCTCGCCCAGTGGTTCATCGCCTGTTTGGTGTGGGACTCAATAAAACAAATGCATTTAAACAAATGTGCTAGCTCAATGCTAATTTGCACTGAAAATCCTATTCACGAGCTAGCTCACGCAGCAACCCCAACTGTAGACAATTTAATTTAACATTTAACCCTCGCAAAGTACATCTAAACAATTGCGTTAGCTCGATGCTAACTTACCTTGAAAATCCCATATACAGTATGTGCTAGCCAAAACAGTGACCCAAATTGCAAACATTTTTCAACTCAAATCTTTCAATTTCTCAAATTTATTTGTGCAAAAGAATTTCTCTGAGACATTTAACCCTAGCAAAAGTACATCTAAACAATTGCGCTAGCTCGATGCTAACTTACCTTGAAAATCCCATATATGTGTTAGCCAACAAAGCAACCTAAATGTCAAACATTTTTCAACTCCAAATTTTCAATTTCGGAAAATTTATACTTTTCTACAGTGTTCTACAACCCCCCAACATGCTCCCAGAGAGAAATATTCAAAGTCTTAATTATTCACAATTTTCAAAAAATGTGTGTTAGTGTGAAACAGTTTTGCTCACTTTCACCCCTGGTGGCCACATTTGGAACTTTCACACACTTTTCACACACTTGTCCTTACATGTCATGTTGATCAGAAACACTCCAACATCTAAACACTTAGGAATAATACATATGCTTGAATTCTGGATCAAGTAAAACCTTCTCAAATGTTCTGAACGTTTTTTATATTTATTTTGCCTGGCGTAAAGAAGAAGATCTTTATTGACACAAAGGAAGTATTTCAAATGCAAGCAGGTGAGATCTTTTCATTAAAGAAATATGTCAATTTGATATGTACAACACACATAATTCCACACATCTGACCAATCATAAAACACTTCTGCTTAATTTTCTATTAAACAAGTATCTTGTTTTAGTAGTTTTATGTCCTGGACTGGAACAAAATCGGGGCTAATCACAATACACGCTGGTTTGGGTTCCTGGCGGTGACTTCCACTACGTCTTCATTTCTGATAGGTCATATTTCAGCAAAACGGCGCCTGATTGGCCAGCCTGTGTCCTAACGGAGTGCCGTGTGCCTCTCTAACTATTTTCATCACGGAATTCATATACTAACCACAGAAGACAGTCAGATCCCTTAATATGTGCTTATTTAAAAACTTTCCTGTATGACTGGTCGAATTAGAGAACTTCAGAAACGAATTTGAGTGAATGGCACTTCCTGCACCTGCAGCGCTGTGGAGGTATTCATCTTGACCATTAACGATCTCTGACGGTCTCTTCCCCGATGTGCTCGGATGAGGTGAGTTTAAAATATTTCAAGGTATTCAAGTAAACACAGTATTAAATAGACAATTTTACGTCGTTATTTCAAAGGGTTGATTACAGTATAAATAAGTTTCAAGAATTCTAGTTAAAATGTTTTTATTTGTGTTCAATAGAGCAGTTCAAGTCTGGGCATGTTTCAAGCTAGGCAAGCTAATCTAAAAAATGTAGCAATGAAGCTACATACCTGCACGAGAGACTGCAAGCTAGCAGACAGTTAGCTAAGTTGTTTATAACTTTACTCAACAGCTACATTGTGTACGCATATCACTCTTACTGGTATCTCATACATTTTTGAGAAGCTTATTGCCTGAACCACCTCATGTTTATGTTGTTACTGTTGTTTTTGTTTCACATACTTTTTTCATTTTCATGTGTCGAATTTTTAGGTGTGTTGGCACATGAAAATATGTCCAAAAAAAGAGCAAGGCTAAATTCTGAGGCTACCGAGTTTACCGTGACAGTCTATCAATGGCCATGAAGGTATGTCATGTCACGTTATGTATCGTATCCATGACAACTAGGGTTGGGGTGATATGGATCTTAGCATGTATCCCAATATTTTTGGGATGTATCGCAATATGACTATACAATTAAATTAAGCGGAGTCTTGTATAAAAATAACTACAACTACAACAATTAGAATTTATACTAATAATTTGGGATATAAAAATTGCCCAGCCCTAATGGCAACTGCATGAACATATCATTCAGATCATTTTCTTATCACCGGATTTGTATTGTATTACTTGGCATGAATTACTTAAGTCTTTATCAGGACATGGTGTATTTGCTGGTGCACCAATTGAAAGAGGATCTTTTGTGGTCAAGTACCGTGGGGAATCTCAAGATATGAGCGTGACAAGAAACAGTACAAGTACACAGAAGCAAACTGATTTTCTGTTTGATTTCCACTGGAATAATGCCCTATGTTGGTAAGTCAAAGCAGGTGTTCTCTGAGTCATTGTTTATTTTAGTGGCAAAAACTTGAATGTGTTTACTTCTTCAATTTTAGTGTTGATGCGTCTCGTGAAGGTGGCTTTCTTGGTCGCCTGGTTAATGATGCCTACAAGTCTGCAAACTGCAAAATGAGGAAGTTACTAGTTCAGTGCAAACCTCATCTTTGCTTGTTTGGGATGAAAAACATTGAAAGAGGGAGTGAAATAACGTATGACTGTGGTGCATTTCTTTGGAGAAGTCAGTTGAGTAAATTATTTTACATCAAACAAAATAGCATCATACCATATGGTAATGTGATGAGATGAACCAAAGATGGAAATCATGTATACATTGATGTTTGGATCAGCACTGTTATACTTTGACATCCAACTGGCATTATGTGTTCAAAACATCATTGAACAAAAATACTGTAATTGATTTGTTCTGATAGTGTATCTGTGTTGCAGAACCCAAATGTTGATGTCCCGCCAACAATCTTCAACAGGCATGTGTGGGGCAACAACTTCATCCGTCCAACAGGTTATTACATGTCTGTTTTTCCTTTATTCTCTCTCATTTCTACAGTATTTGTACTTTGGCAGACATTTCTTATGCTTACATTTTTGCAGAGGTACATCCATATAAGCCAGTGAAGAATTTAGAACTGTTCTTTGCTGTTTGAGGTCCTCATATGTCCTGAACCACATTTTTGTTTGTTTCAGTAGTTTTTGCTTTGTTTAAACTGAGAGACTTATGGTGATTCTTTACTTGTCCTCATATTGTCCAAACCACACTTTAGTGTATGTTACATACTTCCTTCGTTGGCTAAGAGCAGATATACTACAATAACCTTTACGGAAATCTCACATTATATACAGTAAATGTCACAAAAGTATGGGATTGATGATGCAATAAAATATTTGGTCTAACTGTTTTTTTGTTGTTGGAGAAACCTTCTGTTGATGTCCCAGAACAACATACAACCGATTCTGACGTGTGTGGGTCACCAAAACGTCATCCTTCCAACAGGTTATTACATGTCTATTTTTCCTATATTCTCTCACAGTATATGTACTTTGGCAGACATTTTGTGCCTTAAACCACTGGCCGTTTAGTTCTTATGCTTACATTTTTGGAAAGGGACATCCTTGTAAGCTACTGTGGAATTTAGAAGTGTTGTTTGCCAAGACAGGAGATTTTACAAATCAGGAACATGAGAGAGGTAGAGAGTCCACTTCCTGTCAAAATTTAATTGATGGATTGATGTGTCTAATTGAATTAGTCAATGGTCGAAGGTCACAGGTGTGGCTAACCAGGTGACGTCACAACCGGGTAACATCATCACGTGTCGCCATATTACTGGAAGTAGTATTGATTAAGGCGCCGGAAGTTAAGGAATGATTAATAATTACTTTTATTTTTAATTAATTAATTCCCCCACCGCCCCACCCCAATCCTTCCCCTGTCTGACTCCCTCCTCTTCCTGGCCTATCTGTCTGACCCCCTATCTGTATGTTGTATGCTGGTTGGTCGTGAATATGAACATTTATTTCAAATAAAAAAAATCGTGCAATGTCATTATTACTTTATTTGTCCACCATCCGTCCGTTGGGTCTGATCTGGCCGGATACATGAGGCATTTGAGTCTGTTGACAGATTCTCCCACCCTCATTCAACCCCGCGATCATGTGAATATCATCAAACGAATAATCTGAGCGAGCATGAACAATAATGCAGACTTCGGCGGTTATTACTTAAAAAATGTCCAAGGTGTGTCACGCGGTACATACTGGGTTTGCTATGAATGCTTCGATTCACCACAGACTCTTCTCCTCCACCTGTCCCCTGCTCTCACAACACAACACAACCTGCAAATATCATAAGCCATGGAGATTCCCATCTAACCTCGACCGTCAGCCTGACCATCACCATAGCAAACAAGAGGGTGCTCAGAGCTGATCCCTGATGGAGTCCCACCTTCATTTGGAATTCCTCTGTCACACCTACAGCACACCTCACTACTGCCTGACAGTCCTTGTACATGTCCTGCGCCGCTCTAACATAGTTGTCTGCCACTCCAGACTCCCTCATACAGTACCACACTTTCTCTCTGGGCACCCTGTCATAAGCTTTCTCCAGATTTACAAAAACACAATGCAGCTCCCTCTGACCTTCCCTGTACTTCTCTATCAACATCCTCAAAGCAAATACTGCATCTGTACTATGCCAGCAGAGGACATAGCCTTGGCACAAAATAAAGGTGGGATGACACACAAATAGAGGTTCCTTCCAAGATGCCACCAGCCTCATACAAGGTAAATTCTTCCATCTCTGCATGGGACATACCGGAAGCACATTTGTTCCGACTGTCTGACTTTGGCTTGCCTTGCAGTTTCAGCTACACCGTGAAACTGGAGCCAATGCCAGACAATGCTGATCCAGTGAGTTCTCTTTAGGCTCGGCATGTCTGGTTTGCGGGCTTCAATATAAATCCTTTTAAATGTGAAGGCACCAATGCAGCAGCAGCAACAGCAGATGATGGTGATGGTGATAGTGATGAGACCAGCTCTCTGGGCTCCAAAAGGCATGAGGTATCCTATCAAGCTTATGGAATTACTGTTCAGATGAAGAAAGATAACCTGACAACATGGTGAGTATTTATGAAAGGACATGCTAAGTGATGCTATCATTGCACACTGTAACACAAATCTTTATTATTATTATTTTTGGTATTATTATTCTCCTCCGAGAAGAGGCCACATCCTAAGAAACTAAAGGTCTGATAGAATGAGTAGAATGCTGTGGGTTTGTGGAACGTATAGACAGTCAGGGCAAGCATAGCGACCTCGCATCCTGCCTAAGAGCTGATTGCTTGGAAGTTGAAACGCCGACTGTATTTATAAGGCTCGGAGAAAGTCAATTTGATTAAAACACTTGAAGGCAATAAAAAAGTCTTTAATAAAGTGTTTCTTCAGCAATGCTGGCTAGCTCTGCTGGTAGGACCAGCGGATCTTGGTGAAGTCACTCAGTGTTAAAAAACCTGGGTAGGATTCCTGATAAGATTGGGTGTCCAACCACTTGCATCAGCGGTTTGTCTTTTTCTAGACTAAAGAAATACAGTTGGATGCCCAACATTACCATCTGGCCCCATCTAGTTTTGAACCCCAATTAACCTTGCACCATGACCCAGATGTGCTACCAGACAAGCTATCGGGCTGGCGAACATTCATGGCATTGTATCTGTGGTAATGGTGGTGAAAGATGCTGGACATTTTTCTAGAGAAAACATATACAGATGGATGGTATCATCAGGCAACCACCTTCTTGTTATTTTTTCTAGAAAAAGACAATCTATATGTATAGTCACCTTCACCATCATTGCTGGCTAGCTCTGCTGATACAACCAGAGGATCTTGGTGTGGTCACTCAGTGTCCAAAACCTGGGTAGGTTACCTGATAAAATTGGATGTTCAACCACTTGTACCTCTTTTTTTGTCTAGAATTGGACTTCCTTGCTATTTTTCTAGGTCATCATCACCTCATCACCACTCGTACAATACCGTGCGTGCTGCATAACTTCTGCTAGTAACACTTCTGGGTTATGGAGCAGGTGCAAGGTGTTTAAACCTCGATCGGGGCAGATGGTAATGTTGGGCATCCAACTGCATATGTTTTCTCCACAAAAAAAAAAACCAACGTCTTCCTATCTCAAGGCCCAGCATCTTTTGTAATCATCACCACTAATAAAATACATTGCATGTTTGCCAGCAGGATAGCGCAATTGGTAGCACTTCTGGATTATAGCGCAAGGTAGTTGGGGTTCAAAACCTGATTGGTGCAGAAGTGAATGTTCTGCTTCCTACTGTACTTTTTGTCTAGGAAAAGACAAACCAATGGCTTCCTTTCTCAATCATCACCACCGATACAATATCCCGAGTGATTGCCAGCTGCCTAACTCGCTGGTAGCACCGCGGATTTATGGTGCAGGGGAGCGCTGTTCAAAACCCGGTCAGGGCCGAGCAACAACTGGTTCCCCAGTTGGCGGTCGACGAGGCACAATGGGGGTAGGGACAATGTCTAGGAGAAGAGGTCAGCTGAGTGGAGCTTTTTCGTGGTCTTCGCCATCGTAGGGGTGTGTGCACGCCCCCCCACGACGGTGAAGACAACGAAAGAACTACACTCCAGAGATCAGCTTAGGGAAAGACGTGCCTCAGAGATCAGTCAGCTGGAGGGAGTCAACATAAAAAGAGGAGTAGGTGCGTAAAAGGGACGTTAGAATGCGCGCGTGGGTGGTTGGAAAAGGACTTAGGCAGCTGGTTTTTGATTTGTGAATTATTCAAAATATATATGTTAAATTAGTGTAATATATTTTAAAACTGTATTTAATTAAAAATAAAAGTACTCTTTTATTAACTTCCTGCGCTTTAACCAATACTACTTCCGGTCGTATGATGACGAATGATGATGTCTCTTGCTTATGACGTCACCTGGTTAGTCACACCTGTGACCTTCGACTAATTCAATTAGACACATCAATCAATCAATCCATCAATTACATGTTGACAGGAGGTGGACTCTACCTTTCGAACGTGGGTTCTACATGTGTTCTCTCATCATGTCCTGTATTGTTGAGCTGGGACAGACTTGAGTGTGTTCCGTTTGAGGTCTTTATCTGTCCTGAACCACGTGTTTCATTGTTTCTGTATTGTTTAAACTGAGAGACTTTAGGGTGATTCTTTGCACTGAAAATGGGTATATCCCAGGTTTCTTTCAAGTGCTCTAGCTAAAGACAAGGTAAAAAAATAAATCTATATTAGTACACTTTTTCACTGTATGTGTCATTGTTCCTTTTGTACTTTGTCTCCCTTTGACAGCTGCAAAAGTAAAGAAGTGGAAGCTGGTAAAAGACACATGTTGTATTTGATAACATGCATCAAACTAGCAGGTAAAAAGGAATGTGAAACCTGCTTCCAGGCAGCACCAGTAGCTCTTAAGGACAGACTGGCCTGCCATTAAATATTACATCCATAAGAGAATCATATCATTAAAAAGGAAGATGTTTAAGTCAAATAAGGAACACCTTTAGTTTGCATGTGCTGTGTTTGTGCTGTTAGTATGTATACAGCAATAAAAAAAGAAAGAAAGGCAGAGATTGTTTCATGTTTGCTCCACATAAATTATGCACATTGAGCTAAGAAACAGCAAAATTGACATCTAAACCTAATCTAAAATTAGTCACATTTGGAAGGATGTTTTTTTTTTTTAAACGTTCACAGTAGCTTGAGATCATGAGCTTTTTTTAAGATGACAACTAGACCACCCAAGGCGGTTTTGATACAATTGTTTCCAAAAAGATGGCTTTAACTAACAACTTTAATAACTTCAATGATTAAAAAATAAAGAAATCTTATCAACCTACTAACAGGTCCTTAAAAGTCTCATACCTGAAAATTGCGTATCTATGAAGCTCACAATACATTTAAACATGAAATGTTAAACTCTATGCCGTCCTAGGATGTCATATGTCACATACATCTGACGAGATCCTTATATGCCGCATAAAAATCAGGCTTTACCAAAAATACAAGTGTCTCTAAAATCAGAATATATCACGTTTGTAAAAAAAACAAAACTGTTTGATTCCCAGCCCTCTAGGACCTTTGTAAAGGCAGGTACCCAAAAGTCACTTTCCTGTCATAGGTACTCATATTTCACAAAACCACTTCGGTGTGTGTGTGTGCAGTGTTTGAGGCCTACAAGAAGCTGTGCGGCACCAACATCGAGGACAGCATTGAGGGCGAGACCGCTGGGAACCTGGAGAACTTGCTGCTTGCCGTCGGTACAAGCCTGATGCCTCTCTTAAACGCCTGCAGAAATAGACCTCCCCACTAACATCCATGTTGTGTGTGCGTGTGTTTCAGTGAAATGCATCAGGAGCGTTCCAGCTTTTTTTGCCGAGTCGCTGTACAGATCAATGAGGGTGCGTACAATGTCTGTGTGCCACTTTAAGCAGGGGTGTCTAATATGCGGTCCGGAGCTATTGCACATATTCAAATTCAACATGGGCTGCATTAAAACATTACACAAAAAACAAAAATTAGAAATAGCCCAAACACTACAAAAATAGCAGCTGCAAACCAAAATGGCCGACTTCCTGTGAGCGTCTTACTGTATAAGCCACAAATACTCAACTAAATTGTTCTGAGGAGGCCACAATTTCAGGCCGCATAATAACGAATACATCATAAATATTTTTACTTTACAAATCATTTATAAGACAGGAGCGCACTGCAAAAACACTAGTCAAAGATCCTTTATATCGGGGTGTCCAAACATTTTAATACAATTTAAGTTAAATTAAAGTTATTGATTGTAGATTTGTTCAGAAAAGGTACATTTTTACCATTTTTTGTAACAAATTTTGACTCCCTTATTGTATCTGCTGTTTTTTTACATTTCAGTGGCCCTCCCATATATAACAAAAGTGCAACCCCCCCCACCCGCTACCAGTTTTGCAGATGATGATGATGAAATTTGGTAGAGACGTCTATAATGGCAACATGGATAAAAAAAAAAAAAAAAGCCTGCAGAAGCCATGTTCCAAAACAACAGGAAGTCGGCTTTTTTGGTTTTGGAGTGAAAATTGGTGGTCGTGTTTTGGGGAACTTCTCCTACAGGCTTTCACCAAATGAGCCCAAATTCTAACCACGGATGCTGGAAAAGTATATTTCTTTTTTCCCAAGTGGGTGTGTGAGGTAGAGTGAGACGTTCAAACACATGAAAAACAGGAGGACAAACCAGATTCCATGGGTCACGTGACTCACCTTTTCTTCCACACTTACCTGAGAGTAAAATCATGCAAAAGAAAAACACATCTGAATTGTTTTATTTGCTGAAAATGCAATGTTTTTGGTGCAAGGGAACCCCAGATATTTATTAAAAAATATTTAGAATCAATATTTTCCCCAGAACAAGTACAGATTGCATGTCTTGGTATTTCACACACATTTCATGGGTTGGACTGTGTGTGTTTTTACAGCGTGCTGGGACGGATGACGACACCCTAATGAGGATCATGGTGTCCAGGAGCGAGGAGGACATGTTGGACATCAGAGCGTGTTTCAAGGAGATGTACGGTGGCTCACTTTACACCACCATCCAGGTACGCTTCTATTTCTGCCTCTATTGCCCCGCCTGCTGAGCCCAAAGGTTGCTTTAAATGTGGCGTTGATGAAGCTACGGCCCTTCCAATCAGGATCAACTATGGTGGCATGAAAAAGTGTTTGCCCCCTTCCTGATTTCAGATCATCAAACAAATGGAAATATTAGTCAATGACAACACAACTGAACACTAACTGCAGTTTTTAAATAAAACTTTTTATTGTTAAGGGAAAAAAAAGCCAAAGCTACATGACCCTGTGTGAAAAAGTGATTGTCCCCGATGTTAAAACATAACTCACATAACTCAGATGAATGGAGATCTGTCGGTCTGGAAAAGATTATGAAGCCATTTCTAAAGCGTTGGGACTTCAGCAAACCACAGTAGGAGCCATTATCCACAAATGGTAAGAACATGGAACAGGGGTGAACCTTCCCAGGAGTGGCCGGCCAACCGAAATAACCCCAAGAGTCCAGCAACAAGTCAGCCAAGAGGTTACAAAAGACCCCACAACACCATTGAAAGAACTCTAGGCCACACTTTCCCTGGGTTAGGTCAGTGTTCACGACGCCACCATAAGAAAGACACTGGGCAAAGACAACCTGCATGGCAGAATTCTAAGACCAAAACCACTGCTGAACAAAAAGAACATTAAGGCTCGTCTCAATTTTGCCAGAAAACATCTTGATGACCCCAAAGATGTTTGGGAAAATACTTTGTGGTCAGATTAGACAAAACTTTTTGGAACTTATTGTGTCCCATAACATCTGGTGTAAAAGTAACGCTGCATTTTAAAAAAAGAACATCATAGCAACAGTAAAACATGGTAAAGGTCTGGGGCTCTTTAGCTGCTTCAGGGCCTGGAAGACTTGCTGTGATAAAATGAAAGCATGAATTCTGCAGTCTACCAAAATATCCTGAGGGAGAATGTCCGGCCATCTGTTGGTGACCTCAAGCTGAAACCAACGTGGGTTCTGCAGCAGGACAATGATCCAAAACACACAAGACCACCTCTGACTGGCTGAAAGAAAACCAAATGAAGACTTTGGAGTCTGACCTGAATCCTATTGAGATGCAGTGGCAAGACCTTAAAAAGGCGCTTCATACAGGATAAGCCTCCAATGTGACTGAATGACAACAATTCTGCAAAATTCCTTGACTGCAGTTGTTGCTGCTAAGGGTGACCCAACCACTTATTAGCTTTAGGCTAAAATCACTTTTTCCCCACACAGGACCATGTAGCTTTGCATTTTTTTTCTCCCTAATGATAAAAAGGTTTCATTTAAAACCTGCGTTTTGTGTTGACATTGACTAATATTTACATTTGTATGATGAACTGAAACATTGAAGTGTGACAAACATGCAAAAAGAAGCAATCAGGACACTTTTTCACACCACTGTACATAAGTAGACGATTCCTGCCGGTCCAAATGTCCCATCCAAACTCGAGCTACACACACATTTAGCTAGGAATACAGTAACTATACGTATACTGTATCATACATGCAGTTTTTGTGTTCCCACGTCCTGGTATTCTGATGTTTATGCCCATACATGCTAAGACTGTTTCACAAAGAAAAAGGGAATAGTTCCGTGCACACAGCAAACAAGTGTGAGGCAAACTCTTCTCATGCATCAATTGTGCAAACAAACATGTGAAGGTTCATGTTTCACGTGTAAATCTGTCCCGGGCCGGCATGTACCTTTTAAATTTGCCAGGCGGTGCGGTCCCAATGTCCATATAAGTAGAAAGAAACGTAAACAATCCTCTTTACGCCGTCTGCTCAGGTTTAGCAGCAAAACCACAACAATGTGACAGTTTGGAATAAACACTTTTTTTTTTAAATCCTGGAGGTGAGACGCTTTCTTTTCCAAGAAAAGAAATCAGAATAATTGAATCAATTCCTTCTGCGCTCACGGCGGCCAGAAGGAAATCCTAAACATTCATCAGCGCGGTCCAGCCCGGTCTCTTTGAATCAATCATATTTGTTTTTAAAAGCACACCGTGGGGGAAAAGCTTTGAATTATGTCGTTTCATTCAACACTATAAGTCGTCATCCACATGACATATATATTTGATATATACATATCTATATACGCATGTGTTTTATATTACACTACATTTTCTTGTATTCCTTGTCCTTTTTCACCCCAGATGGAGAAAAATTGACAATAAATATTCAGTCTGGAACTGAATGTTTGTTACAGTTGAAGCTTTTTTTTTAACCCACTAAAATACAACAAAATAAAATAAAAATACAATGCATAGCAATGTGGAGCAAACAGTTTATTTACGTTCAATAAAATGTTTAACAAAATCAAAAAATACAATCAAAATAAATAAAAATATGTACATGAAACATTTAGTTTATTTTTTAAATTTAACAAAACTTAATATAAAAATATAATAAAAACTAAGTACAGCAAACATTAGGGGATTTGTTTTTACAACATTTTACAAAATATCGTAATATATTAAATCCAATAAAAATAGATATAGTTCAAATGTTTTTTAATGTTAAACAATTCTAGAAAAATATAAAAAATAATAGATGAAACGAATGAAAAGAATTAAAATATTATTTTTCATTAAATATATTTCATGTATTAGATCTGTTTAAAGTGAAAAGATGACGATGATTTTTGCATATATTCTTGCGACCACTAAATGACTTGTTAAATGATTGTTGGTTTTTTTTTAATTATGAATGAACTCTCATTCTATTAAAAATAATACGTAGTGTGTGCAATTTAAAATCCCTATTATTCTTTACACCCTATTGTGCATATAAGATGGCCGCCACTAGCATAGCAAGCTAACTAGTTAGCCTCTCCAATTTAATTATTCTGAATTTAGGAAAGCGTTTAAAGTGGTGTGGAGAAGAAGGACAAAGAAACAAACAACTTACCACTTCCACACGGAATGAGAGAAGAACTTTTTTTTTCTCGCCACTGGATCTCAGCCATGGCATGTCGGCTCGGCTCTGCTGGCTCAGTAGCGGGTCTCCATGCAGTGTGAAAGGTCATGTAATCCAACGTCATGTCTCATAACATTACTTTTGCCTAGCGACCGCATTACTACATTTACATTGTCTTTCTATACTTGTGGAGTAACAATACGCCATAGTCAAACACAAAACAGCCTTCATTTATTTATTATAAAAAAAAACATGATATACCGTGATATAGCAAGGTACCCCTTTTATTGAAAAAAAAATGTAATTACAGCCACTAGGGGGCGTCTGAAACAACTGCTGCTCATACAGCATGTTGCGTTAAAAAGTCACATTGGACATAAATGTGTCACTTTGGAGGACAAAGACCAACTTTGTGAGCACTAATGACTGAGTGTGTGTGTGTGTGCGTGCAGGAGGACACAACGGGAGAGTACCAGAAGGCCTTGCTCTACCTTTGTGGTGCAAATGATTGATGTTGTGTTGCAGTGCTGAGTGATGCTGGAGTGAAACGCTACCAGACAAAACGTGTTGTTTTCTTAGAACGTAGCCATGGATTGACTTTGTGTAATTGGAGTGTGCGTCTTATCTGACTTATGTTTTGTGTTGTTTGATGTCAGACCCGGCACAGCCGAATGTTTAATGGGTCATAGTAAATAAAAGCATATAATGGGATGATCTTGCACACAGCTGACATTTTGAAGGTTTGAACGCAAAAGATAAAAAGATATGAAATTGGTGGTGCAGCTGTCAATCATCCATATGATGAATGACCCCTTCCTTGTTGATGAATGGAAGGCAGGCTACTTTGTGTACCACAAGGCGGCTGAGTGTGTGTGTGTGTGTGTTTGGGGGGGGAGACTTACACACACTCCAGCTAAAGTGAAGTCAGACCAACAAGCAAACGTTTTACATCTGTTTGGAGTTGTATTTATTTGATCGGATTTTTTATTTTTATTTTGAAAAGGTAGGTTGTTCTTTGCTTCAAATTGTTCTTTGAGTTTTTAATTTAACTTTAATTGCTTTGCAACTTTCAACTCATGTTCTTTTGATGTGTTTTTTTATTGCAGCAAAACATTTTATTGACATGAATCATTTTTATGTATATACTTATATGGTTATTAGTCTGTACATATGTTTAAAGTGGATACAATAGAGGATACAATCAGAAATATGATATCTAAAACATTACATATGAATGTAATATTGCATAATATATATAGATTTATCTATATAATAACATAGTAGTATATCCCCGATTGCTTAATTAACTTTGATTTTTTTGATAATTGCAAATTATTAAATTGATTAATTATATTTTTATTTTGTGTAATCAAATTTAAATTCAAAGTTTTAACAATTATTTTAATAGGAGTTGGTGAATTATGTTTTATTTTGCTAATTTTTTTCCCCAAACAATTTTCCTTCCGGAAATATTTTAGAAGTTGAAATATGTGGAAATAGTGAAAAGATGCTCTACTAACATTAATGATCATGATGATAATTGCAGGTCTGAATGGCTCTTTTGACCAACATGGCGCTGGTGCTGCTGCTGGCGTGTTTGTGCCAGCAGTTGGCGCTGGCGAGCTGCCATAAGAACCACAAGTCTGCCAAACTGGCAGCCAAGAGGCAAGGCCAGGACGCCGACAAGAATCGGACCCAAGCGTCTTTGCGTCCTTTTAAGGTGAGGCTGGCGGGCAAGGGCAAGCGGGGGTGCAGCTGGGTGGCGACAGCAGCGGGTGAGGACCAGGTCACCCTGATGGTCACCTGCACCCGGCAGGGCATCACCCACAGCTGCCAGTATGCGGCCACACCGACCTCGTGTCCTCAGTATGCGTCCAACGTCAAACTGTACTGGAAGCAGATCGAGCGAAGACTCAAGAGGCACAGAAGTTTGTGTCGGGAGGGCGGCGCCCCGCTCAGTGCGAGGGTGTGCAAGGGCGACCCCCAGGATGCTGACTTTAGACTGAGAGAGTTGCGGAAGACCACCACCGAAGCTCCTCCCACCACCTCATCAGTGAAGTCCTGCATCCCTGAGAACAGGAAGCTGGCTCAGGAGTACTGCAGAGAGTCCTGGTCCAGTTTTTGCACCTTCCTCTTTACGATGGTGCAAGGAGATGCTTGCAGGAAGTAGTCTGCTAACTCAACGACACGCTTGGCGGAGGTCACTTTTCACCCAGTCACTGATAAAACGCGTCTAATGGTGGCGTGAGACTTTAGCACAGTACTGGGACGTCTTCTATTCCACACCACACCCCCAATAAACAAATTTCTTCTTCCATGCTGCTTTCTCAGTCACCCTGGAAATCTGGTGCTTGGAGGAGGGTCTGGAGAAAGATGCTGACTCAGTAAGTAGCAACCACGGCCAGCCACATGTGAAATGTTTACAAGCCGTTTCATGGAGGAATAGAAGGCATGGGTACTTCAGGGTCAGCGTGGGAAGCGGATGAGGCTTTAGATGGGCTGTGATGGGCTAAAAAACCCACTCATTTTTTACTTAAATGACTCCCAAAGTCCCGTGGGTAGAAATCGCATCCTTAAATTGCTAAAATGCTGCTTTCTTCCCAAAGTGGGCTTTGGATGTTGAGGGTTTTACAAGTGGTCCGACTTTTGGTGGCCCCTGATTGGCTGGGGGTTGGCTCTAGGGTGGGGGTGTCACCGAACCAAACACAGGTTGGCACGGCAACAATGTGCGGATTAAAAAAAGCTTTAGGTTCAGGAAGTAGAACACAAATACCAAGTCATTGTTTGCACCGCTTAGGATTTGCACGACAGAACATGACATTCAAAACCAAGTTCACTTCACGTACTGCTAGCATGTTAGCGCTGTATCAAAGGACAAGAAAGAAAATCAACGCCAACAAATATGGTTTAACTGAAACATAATTAAAATAAGATTCATTTCTATAAATGGGTGTTGAGAATGAGGGCTAGTTTCATAAACGTTCACAAGGCCCTGAGGGCCATCAGTCTTCCCACTGTTCTTGACTGAAACTCTTTAACGACGCAACAGCGACACCCGACGTCAGAGACGGGTACTGCAGCCAGTGGAACCAACAAGGGATGTTGCCAATGTTGCCAAGCGTGAATCAGAATAAAAGCAAAAACGCGTCAAGGAAAGGCGCTGGGAGTTACTTGGCTGTGGAAGTAAACACGGAGAGTGATGAGAAATAAAGGATAAAAGTTTATCAAATGATAATTTATTTGAATATATTTCACGCTCACACACCCGTTGCCTCTGAGGGCCATTTAAACAACAATTACACAAATGACTTCCTTCCACATTCTAATTGCAAATGTGAAGGGATACCTTGATGCATAAATTCAACGCATCAGTGTGGTGCACGGATGGCGGTAGTACCCCGTCGGGGTGGCATGTCTGAGGCGGTGCAGGTCGTCATAGCAACACGTCATAACAAAAGTTCCGAAGCGAAGAGTCTTCTTCCACGCCACGTCGGGCCCCTGAAGGTTTCTTCTAAAAACCTTGAGCTTGCACAGAAACACCAGCAACGTTCTGCGGTTTTCCAGGCAAACCCGCCACAGTTCAAATGAACGCAACAAAAAAGAAAAATAATCGCACGGTCTGAGAGGAAATCTGCCTAGCAACAGTGAAGAATAAGTGAAGGCATGATCGGTTACAAGCGGAAATGAAAACCTTTATTGACATATTACACACGCTCATGTAAGCACTTAAGAACAAACCAACAAAAAGTAAACGTCGTCCTTCTGGGAATGTTTTGCTTTTTTTTTTAATAGCACTGAATGCCTTTGAAGCGATACAGTGCGTTGCGGTAAACGCGTCAAAACCCGATTCCTTTGACAGAGTCGGGTTCTTATGACTCACACACGGAAGTGAACCGGGTACCCGAGTCGCGCGCCACAGAGTAGGAATTACATCCATACGTTATTTACATTTAACTGTACGGCGCACAAAAGGACGGCTATTTTACCAGCTAACCCGGATTAGCACAACATGGTCTTGCCAAATATGAACATAACCAAGTTCTTTTGTTTTATGAGGGTTATAATTCATATTCCAAATGGAACGCTTTCTACAAAGTAAGAACTCAAGAAGTTAAATTAGCCTAGCTTAATCTCTTCTTGCTAGCGTGCTAAATTAGCCAGGCATTCTTAAAATCCCGTCTGGTCGCGTTTTTGTGACGTAAACAGCGGCAAGTATCGCGAGAGCGCGTGCGTAGCCATCAGTTTCAAGACAGTTGAATGCATTGGCTCGTTCTAGTGCCAATTCCGTAAATGTACCCATTCATGCCCAGCAGGCGCTGAAAACCACCTGAGAGCTGCGGTAGAAATAGAATTTGGCTGGAGAAAAACAATTCTCCACTCTGTAATCACGCTGAATTGTTACCAAAAAAGACACAGAATGTTGATGAAATGAATGTTCATGAAGGAATTGTTTTTCCTTGATTTGTGGGAAAATGGATTGTTTTTCTGCGATTGTGCTCCGGATAGTGAACGTTTTTCATGACATATTAGTGTAATATTTAGTGCAGTCAATCTCTGGTGAAACTGTGTTTAGTTGGGAATTGCTGAATGAACCGGTTGTAGACGACCACAACGTATCCCAAGACGGGCAATTTTCAACACGTTGATGCTAACAGACGCGTAAGCGTGTTAATGTCAACAGGTAGCGGGGAAAAATGCCATAACTTGAACAAAAATGAAGTCAACGATAGCGTTTCCGGCTCATGTGGAGATCTGGAGCACGCTTACGAACGCAATCCTAATAGGACTGCACTAAAATGATCGGATGGAAGGACGACGGCGAATGTAATGTTGGCGGAACTCGCACAAGCTAACAAGACGACAGTTTGGAAGCAGCCTAAGCGCGTCTCAGGGTGAAGCGTCCCTTAAAAAGCAGCAAATGCCAAAGCGAAAGGCAACCGGTCTTTATGCAACGAGCCCCAAAAAGATGAGCGACCTTCTATTATTATGAATATTAATAATGTTGTTGTAAACATCGAAAGTCACGCTAGATACAATCCATCTACTTATTTTTTAGCGTCCGTGCATTTGAGAGAACAAGCAAGCGAACTCCTTAGCACACCAGTTAGCATCGCGTGGTACCTTTTTGCGACGACAAACAGCATCAGTTCCAGTTGTGACCAGTGTAAACAGAGAGGCGGTGGCCCGACGAGGGGTCGGAGCCTTCCAGAACCAGACCAGCTTGATGTTCCGCAGAAAGGTCTTGGCCGAGAAAAGATGATGTTGAAATGATCCATGGGCTCCCAAAATTCTTCTCCAAGACAGAAAAATCCTCATTCTCCGTTCGGTTCAGTCGGGTCCAAACTTTCATCACAGAACAATCCTGGGGGGGAAATAAAACAACAAAAACAAATGTAGTGAGTAAAAGTAACTTTTAGCACCAAAAACCTCAAACAGAATATATTTTTTCAATTGGTATTTATTTAGCATCTATAAACAAATGACAAAATAATAAAAATCGTCCTAATTCTCTGAAATAAAGTTGCAGGATTACAGAGATTATATTTTTCATATGGAATGTTTGTATTCATATTTGTTATTTACATGCATATGTATTCCATCATAATACTAGTGTGGCTAATAACGTGGAAGCCAAAACAAGAATATTTACATTGTTTGGTTGTATTTATAGTTAAATGTTCATACTAAAAAAAATCACAATATTATAATAAATCCTAACTGAAATACAATTGCAGAATTCCTCATTTTTAGATTATTTTTATTTATGTATATCTTTTTTGATTGTATTCAAAAATACTTCACATCATTATAATGACAATTACACTGAGTAATGAGAATCCTAATTCTTTAAAACTAAATTGCAGGATTATGAAAATCTGACTTTTTTAATGTATAATTTTTGTGTTATGAATAAAATATTTCATAATATGTTATTATAGCAATAAAGTGAAAGCTGTTGTTTTATTTACTAAAAGTGTATCCTGATCAAATCTAATAATGAAAATCGTACTTTGAGGGGGGAAAAAGTCAGGTTTGTGAGAAACGAGATGGAGGAACACAAAGAAAAGAAGGTTTTTCACCAAATAGGGTGGTGTTTTCGTGGTTCAAGAAAATGTTGAGGAAAAAGTTACAATTTACGAGAATTAAGTCTTCGAGAATAGGTAATGTTACGAAAAAAACATTCCACGCGAATAGAATTTTCATAAAACAAAGCAAAAAATGGAGAATAAGGTTGTGTCATTATGAGAACATTCCATCAGTTTCACGAGCACAAAGAGTTAATATTAAAAGAATGCTTTAGTTGTAGTTATTAGCATGTTAAGGTAACTGCCTGACTCTTGGAATATTTTCCATTGGTTGTTTTTTTGTGGGGAAAATAGATCCCGCCTTTGGGGTGATTGTGATATGATGACTGGTTTTGTAAGTACGATGTGCAGAAATGACGGAAGGAAAGAATTGTGTTCCGTCCTGGCATTCCTTTGGGCTCCGCAGAAGACTAAATGCCTTGTTAACTGGACTTCTGCAATCCAAACAACGGGAAGCGCAGAACTCACCAGCCGCTACTTTAGCTCCAGCTTTCATGGCCGCTGCGGAACACAAACACATGAACATGGATTACATTTTGGAATCACTTCTCTCATCCATTGCTTCTCAATCAGGGTGGGGGGGGGGCAATAATAATAAAATAAATATATACAAATTGAAAAAAATGAAAAGGTGCTAGAAACAATGTACAAATACTCGTGTGTATTGTAAGTACAGTATATTTCTCAGTCAAGTATTAGGATGAAACATGCAATGTTGCGTTAGGAATAGCAGTGGCACAAAATAAAGCTGCCATTTTTACACACAAAAAAGGTGCAATGTTACGACAACAACATAAAATGTTTCAAGAGGAAAAAGTGGTGACTGCCAGGTTCCGCCATCTTTTTTTGTGATTTCACGGGAACGGGGGAGGATTTTGTGCAACGTATTTGAACGTACACGATCAAGAAGAACCAGAAAAGTACATTTAAGAGAGCAAAGTTGTCATTTTACCAGAAAAAGAACTAATATCACGTTGAATGACTCATAAAGTTAGAAGGTTTTTCATTGTAGTTAATTTTGACACTCGCTGACTTTGACGACTTCCTTCAAAAAACTTTTACAGCAGCGAACTAGCAACTACTCGAAGACTGATTTCCTCTAAAACTTCTACAGGATTCTGCGGCCTTTTTATGGCGGGGTGATTTTTCTCCCCGGTACTCTCAGCAGTACACACGCGTGTCGATAAATCACATCCCATATAAAAAAACAAACAAACAAAAAAACAGGTTTGCCGCAATCGTTGGTCTTTACGACGTGAAACCCGCGGAGGAGGAAACGAGGGAGTCACGCTCCTCTTGCTGACCTTCCATCTTCAACATCCATCATTGTGTGTGTAGCTTAATGTCACATTCCATCTTCAATGAAATATTCTGCAAAAACACGAGTCAAAGATCCTCCACGTCAGGGCTAGCTGAGGTGCAGCCTGTAGATGTCGTGATTAATCCCTTCAGGGGTCCCCACAGCGAATCAATTGCTTCCATCTAACCCGGTCTTCTTCATGTCCCCTTTCACTACATCCATAAACCTCCTCTTTGCTCTTCCTCTAGACCTCCTGCCTGGCAGTTCCAAACTCAGCATCCTTCTACCAACATATTCACTATCTCTCCTCTGGACATGTCCCAACCATCTCAGTCTGGCCTCTCTGACTTTATCTCCAAAACCTCTAACATGTTCTGTCCTTCTGATGTGCTCATTCCTGATCCTGTCCATCCTGGTCACACCCAAAGAGAACCTCAGCATCTTTATCTCTGCTACCTCCAGCTGCGATTCTACAAGAATAAAGTGAAAATTTGAAAAGAAAAGTCATACTCTAACAAGAAAAAATAAGTGAGAATACATTTGTAATCTTTTGAGGAAAATAGGTCCATGTCATTTTTTTAAATATTACAACAAAAACAAGAAGTCATTTTTGGAAAATTAGGTTAGGGAAAGAAGTTTTAATATAAAAACAAAGTCAAAAGATTATGGGAATAAAGTCATAATAATATGAAAGAAAACTGTACAATTATTATTTCAGAGGAAAATTGAAATACTTGGAAAAAAAAGTAAAAATAACATTTTGACAAGATTATTTAAAAAAAGAATAAACTTGTCATATGTGAAAAGTCTTTTAGTGTTGAAATATGTTTTTTTAAGTTGTATTTTGTGAGGAAAATGCAGCTGTAATTAGGTTGAGGAAAAAGTTATATTATGGGAATAAAGCAGATATCATTTTTTAAAATCAGGAAGATTTTTTAAGAATAAATGTGAAATATTTGGAGCATTTAAAAAAAGAGCACACATTGAAGTTGATACTAATCGTTTTTTTTTCACCCAAATGACAAAGCTGAAGAGCAGTTTTTATCTTGAGATATAAATAACTTATTTTAGAAAATATCAAATATCAAATCCTTTCATTTTCCTCTCCGTGGCCCTCAGTGGGAAATCGTTTGGACATCCCTGCTCTCTGCTGGTATTAAGAATCTGTTTTAAAAAGGCTTTGCTACACATCTTAAAATGAAGTCGCACCAACTCATCAGCTGCAGGCGTGGGGGGCGTAAGTTTATGATTTATGATTATTCTGTTTTTCTTGAAAACACAAGAAATGCCTTAAAACCATCAGCATGCCAAGCAAAACCAAAACAAGCACTAAAGACGTTTTGGACTCCACGGCGACGAGCGTTCTCACCGTGACGTCGCCATCCCAAGAAGAAAGGCCCTAAAAGGAGCTTGAAGAAAGGTGCGTTAGAGGAGCGGATTGATTAGTGGCTGGAGGGTTAGAAAGAAAGCAGGTTAGTGAAACAAAAGTACCTGCAAGGAACCACAACCGCAGCTCTCGGTCACCAGTCGATGTGCCTCGGGGGAGCCGAGGCCCGCGGGAACCTGTTCACGGTGTCATAGGTCGGGATGCTGGCCGCACGAGACAACGTTCAACAACATTAGATGGAGGGGGGAACAAAAACACCTCATTGGATTAAAACAAGCAGGAGGGGCTGGTTAGGCACACACCAGAACACGGAATGAGCGTCAAGCCCAGTAAGAAGCTTTAAAGGTCCCATTTTAGCCAAGTCATGTCCATGCAGCCTGTTTGTTTATGAGCAGCAAAGGCGACAAAAATGATCACCTTCCTCACTTATTTGCTGTGCTTCTACATGAAGAGGCTTCGCTACACATCTTAAAAAAACCCTGACACTAACTTGGTGTCAAGCGGGAGCTGCAGGTTGGATCCTTTTGTTTATCTTCGACGCGCTAGCAGGATGCTGCAGCGTGAATGTGTAATGTTAGCATCTACCCCTTGGACACACTCGCTAGAAAAATACAACAATGCGGGACCTTTAAAACATTTGCGTTTTGTTCTCTTTGGCGACGTGCCGCCGTTGAAGAGGCAAACACGCGAGAGAAACCAGAAGCAAATGGCGCCGTTAGATGTCGTGTCTCTTTCCAACACTTGGCGCGGTTAGAGAAGAAAGCCAAGAAAAAGTCCACGCTTGAGGTGTGACATGCTTGCCTCTCTCGGAACAAAATGATCAGATGCACATTCGTGGGGTTTTGCTGCAATCTGAAGGAGAGGAAAAGGTCAGGTGCTGTTTTCCTGTTCGCCCAGCATGCACCGTAGCTCCGCCCCCCACGCCAAAAAGCGGCAAAGAATGCTAAAGTCCTTTTGGATTGTTTTGGCAAAAACCTTGCATTGAAACAAGTCCAGGTGCCCAACACAAGTGTTTCCTTAATAATAAATTAGAATTCCTCCACACATTCATTATTCATTAGGAAATAACCATAAATATCGTCTGTCAGGATTGACAACAAAAAAGCTTAAATATTTTGTATTTTAAAAATGCATCTCATCTAGTTTTGGGGTTTTTGAACATGATAATATCAATATATTTAAATAAGTAAAAATAAACATTTTTCACAATTAAAAATAAAATAGCTATATTAAAAAAGTAAATACAGATGTGTTGAAATATTTAAAAAGTACAAACTAAATATTGTTAATTTTTGAGCAATATAAAATTATGAAACATTGTAACAGGTAAAATGAAAAAAACAATACTAATAAAATATGACTAATTCATTATTAATATTTTTACTTTTAATGTTACATAATAATTTTTTAAATTGTGAAAAATTATGTTCACATATTTAATTTTGAAAACGTATTACATGTATTTAAAAAAGTAAAAAATTATTGTAAAAAATCAAGTTTTTTTTTTTAAATCAAAAAGACTTTTTTGCAAAATTTATTTGCTGCCAATTTTCACAGCAAAGTTATTTTTATGGTTACCAAATTTAATATTTTTAAATGAATTATGAATATAATACATTATGACTAATAACTATTATTAGTATTATACAAGTATATTCAGATTTGCGCTGGGAACCTTGCTGTCTTTCATTGCAAGTTGTTAGGAAGACAATACCAAGTGGAAATGATGATAATCATAATAGACATGAATATGATTTACTTTCAAAGTAAAGCTACTGAACATGGCTGAATTATTCCTGTGTGTGTGTGTGTGTGTGTGTGTGCGCGCGCACCGCCACCAATCCCCATCACATGCACTGGAAAAGTGAATGAAAAGTGTTTACCTTGTCATGGGGGGGTTTAGGATGCCTTGCGAGGGCTCCATATGATAACCATTATTACCACTTTCCATACTGGAAACAAAACATCGCATACAAACAAACGTGATGAAAGATGTGTGATGAGACATGCCTTCAATTGTTTTGTTTTTTTCTGGGGGGGTGGGGCGCTATTATTTACAGGTAACATAGAAAAGCATGTGATCGCAAGAGCGAGCCCTTCGTGGAAAGTTAAGGGACACTTCAGCCACACTTCACATGGTCCACCAGCACCAGTAACGACTTGTAAACAGTTCAGTGAACATGATGCAGACAAGGTTTTTTTTTTTTTTTGTTTACACACAATGGATGCTATGGAATCGCACCAGGAAGTAGCCTGCCCCCATTTTGCAACGCAGAGCCCATGCCGTCCAACAAATACACAAGCCACTATAAAGTGCAGAGTGCGTGACGGAGAAGAGCAAAGAAAATCCAAATGAAGAGATGGAGAGGATGAGGAGGATGGAAATAGTAGGAATGGTTATCACAAAGTAAAATGCCAAGTCCCAGAAACGGAGGAACTACAAAGAAGAATAAGACAGGGTTACCGTAGCAACAAGAGAAGAAGCTTTGCCAATGTTTGCTCTACTAAGAAAAACGGAGCATTTCAAGTGGCTTGCAATCATTTCAGGAACAAAAAGGTCCGTTTGATGTGAGCGGCATACTGTAGTGCGAAGCGGAGCGCGTGCACTCACTCGTCGTAAACGTCCTCCGTGTCCATCCTGCGGTAGAACTTGGCCAGCTTGATGGCCAGGATGATGCTGGGGATGAGGAAGAGCGTGCTGCAGCCCAGACTCATCCAGAACACGTTCTGTAACAAACGCAATCACCGCTTTCATTGTACTGCAGTCTGGCCATGACGGGGCAGCTGGGGATTTGCCCTAACCCACCCGTCGACCGTATCCATGGCTACCGCACTCACTTGCAGGGATGGTGTCTCACGCGGCCCTTTCCTTTTTTTGTAATGTAGTACTGTATAATATAGAATAGTATCCAGGAGACTCCAGGGGATAGTTTGTAGTATACTATAGTATCAGACTATTAATAGCATGGTACAGTGTAGTATTACTATGATTACATAGTATACTATAGTATCATACTATCAATAGTATAGTATAGTATTACTATCATTCCAGGGGATAGTACATAGTATACTATAGTATAGTATAGTATCATACCATTAGTGGTACAGTGTAGTATAACCATGATTCCAAGGGGCAGTAAATAGTATACTATAGTATAGTATAATACTAGTAGTAGTAGTATAGTGTAGTATAGCCACAATTCCAAGGGACAGTAATTAGTACACTATAGTATAGTATAATACTAGTAGTACAGTATTACTATGATTCCAGTGGATTTAAATGTGATTTTTTCAAACGAGCCAGCAATAAATGAATCGAGGGCCACAAATGACCTCTGACCTATGGCCCGGTGCCTTGACAAGGCAGAATCAAATCCTGTGCTATGGTGTTGTTACCATGGAGTCCACCAGGAAGCTGCAGGTGATGATTTCCATGGTGTCCAGCATGTTGCTGAAGGGCTTGCACGGCGCCACTTCCATGGCCAGCTGCGGTGGAGCAACACACGGGCGTGACACAAACGGCAACACAACGCCACGACGTGTACACGGAAGGCGCACTTACAGACGTCTTGACCCACTCGATGTACTGATGGAAGTAGCCCACAACGGCTGCTGTGTATTTAGCAGTTTCCTGAGCGGGAGATGAGGAGGAGACTTAACGGCCATTAAAACAACAGGGGAGAGTAATAAAGAGGCACAAGTACCCGGTTAATGAGCTGTGTTGCATTGTGGGAGATGAGATACTGCGCGGCGTCCACGGCATCGAGCACCGCTAACACTTTGTTCTGCCAGGAAGAGACAAGGTTGGCTTCCCAGATGTCTTTTAACGTTGGATGAATAGCTTTTGGCCTGTGGGGTGAGGGTTTGAACTCACCGGCAGGTCTGAGGCCGTCCTCTCCAGGAATCGCATGCTCTGGTTCAGCGCGCTCTTCACACGCGCGCGCACACACACACAGACAGACACACACACACACACACACACACAAACGACACTCAGCAGCAGTAAGGTTAAAGGTCAGGGAGTCATCGTTAACACCACGGGGGACAACCGTCGAGCCCGACACCACCTGATGCAGAAGGACTTTGCTCCGAAATGAAAGCTCAAATAGAACATCCAAACAAAGTACATCATTTGGACAAAAGTATTGGGACACATTCCACGCACACACACACGTGCGTCCAAAGACTTTTGCTCCACAAACAGTACCTCAAGCCCCTTTGGACATACTCCTTGCACGAGAATAAAGCTTGGGGACACTTGCTCAGGTTGCTGCTGAACGGGATCGGGTCCAAAACTGGTATTGTACAAACTGTATGATGAGGGGTCAGACGTTTGGGGACTCTTGCTCATGTTAGTGAATGGGAAAGCGTTCTCACACTTGACTTGCATGGAAATATTCCTTGGCGCAGGATACAGTATTTTCTCATATGGTAGCCAGGAAGAATAATTGACTCAACTGCAGAGAGTAGCAGGCATCTGTTCAGAGGAATGTACTGGAATTGGATGACAATAAAAGGAGGTTCTCACTATTCTTAATAAAAAAAGCCAAATTCCCCCAAACTATTCCTGACAAGCGGATACTTGTTGGCATTTTGGCACAAAGTCCTTCAGTAACACACCTTAAACGGAGGTCCACTTCTATCGAAACGCACACACACACACACACCTAAAACGGGATGCTGGTGTGTCATCAGGAAACTTCACACACAACTTCCATAACCCATTTACACCAAGCAGCATGGGTCAGTATACATTGTTTTAATGTATATACTGCAATTAACGTCCCCAACGCCATCAATAGCTGTGGCTGTAGACAACCTCTTAATGCAGTGTTTCCCATACATTGGGGAAACAAATTTGGCACCACCTGTCGGCACAAATTAGACTGTTTGTAAATTTAGCTCGTTGTGCATTATATGGCCTCTGCATATTGTATGTCAGCGAATAAGATGTTGCAAGACGGCTACATTTACTTAGTTATGCTTTTTCTGTAGTTAGAGTATAAAAAACCTGTTTATGACCTTCTAAATACGTTTTTACATGACCAGAGTCCTCTAAACATCAAATAACATCCCTATAGTCACCTTTATACGCAGATTATACGGCACGGGGGACTGTCAATATTAGTGGAGACTTGCAAACATGTCCATGTACAGAACAGATAAATAAATATCTGTTTTTCAATAATAATAATAATAATAACAACAACAACAACAATAACAAAAAAAGATTGACAACCACTTTAGACTTAAATGAAAGCAAAAAACGCTCTTCTCAACGAGCAGCGGGTGCTACTGTGGGCCCTAAAAGCACTCGCAGGTGTCTCCGGGGTTGTCCACATGGAAACGTTTTCAGGTAAAAACAGGAAAGTACTTCATCCTGTCAGCCTTTCATCCACATGGAAACGGGGTTCCGAGTGGTTTTGGTTTTTTTGCTTTTTTAAAAACAGCCTCCAGAGTGAGAGAATGTGAAAACGCCACTGTGGTTTGTGTAGACAGACGAACCGCTGTTTTAGCATCCATAAAAACTCCATGCACATGCGTCACGGCCAGTTATGCAAATGAGACGACGTCAGCGATTGTGTTGCTGCAGCGTACTGAACCGCAGTGCTTGGTGGACGCCAACACAGAACAATGAGTACACACGACGGAAAGGTGTGTGTGTGTGTGTGTGTGTGTGCGCTTACCCTCGCTCTAACATATTTCTTGGTGTTGACGTTGGACAAGGAAAAATGAAACATTAAAAAAACGTGCACGGGAGCAAGTCAGCGTCCTGGCTGTGTGAGTTTTGACACAGAACACTTGCATGTGATGCAAAGTGGAAGCAAAAAGGGGTTAGGGGTGCAAAGATGGTGCTGGGTGGGTTAGTTACCATGGCCTGCTGCATGGGGACCACCTGCTGGCTGTAGATCTGTCTCACTGTGCCCACGTGACCTTTCAGGGCGCTTTGCAGACGGCCCCTGGGCTGAAGCACACGAACTTATTCAGCAAACATTTATGCCGTCTTATTTACTTGAATAAGTTCAAGCGCTTCCGTAGTCATTTGGCGCTGGATTGCAAAACCCCCAACGGGCCCGGCAGACCCGCTCCAGTGAAGGGATGATTAATATGAATGGAAATAAATCTTCCTACCATGAGGTCCGTCTGGGCTTCCAGCTCTTTGGCGAAGGAAAGCAGGTCCTCCACGGTCACGCCTTTGTTGACCTGCAGGACAACAACATTTTTGTGTCTTAGTAACGCTCCATTTACAAGTAATCTGCGTTTTATTTCATCCTCGCCTCCAAACCTGGCAGTTACTTAGGAGGAGAGGAAACATTTAACAAAAGAAAAAAGAAAATAATAATGTATTCACAATGTGTGCAGGCTAACGACGACAAACACGCTAGCGGTGCATATCTGTGGGTGGCATGTCTAGTGAATGGTAAAAAGTTGTCGCTTTCCTGTCTAAGTTTGGTTGAAAGCCGTCTATTTCTGGGCAATATTTGGACCAAATTAGTGGCACAATACCCAAATGAGTTTCTTTTGTTCTCGACTTTGTTTTACACGATACATCATAAATAAATACATTTGATTGATATAATGTTCACGCAATTTGCTGATGTGTTGAAAATATTTGCCAGTGATGAGCTAGCGTGCTACTAATGCTAATGCTACATAGATACATTGTCGTCTCCAGCCATGGTCACATTGACGCAAACCCCCAAATAGCTGCCCTCAACTATGCCTGCCGGTAAATGGCAGCTTGTAACCCAACCTTTAGCTCACACGTCAAAGCAAAAAAAAAAAAAAAAATCAGCCCAGAGACGCCTCATTAGTAAATGCCAATAGAAATGCCACCTTCTCACGTCTCTCTGGCAATCCAAGTACTTTGGGATAACTCAAATCACAGCAACGGTAGATACTATTTACGTTGGACTTGATGAGAGAGCCATCTGCCAGGGCTTTGAAGGTAGGATAAGCGGTATAGAAAATGAATGAATGAATGAATAATATTAATAATACTAATATTAACATTGTAACATTTTACATTATAACAATATAACTTTCACCGCTGCGTTTCCTCAGACTACAGCGTGGACCGAGAATCAAACAGGAAGTGCATCACGCGTCAAAAAGCAAATACTGTAGTGCCATTAAAGAAACTTCTGTTATCTTGACAGCCCTAATTCTTATCAACGCCAAGATAATACAATAAGCACGACTGATAACAATTTGGAGATAAATTAATCTCTCATTTCTCACTGGTAAATTGTTTCATTATATATTCCTTGTTTATAAATGTACTATTTTCATAGTTAGGTGCATAGAAAATTTGTTTGGGAACATTATTAGAACCCTCTAGACATGAAATAGCACCCCTATGGTCATCTTTACACTAAAAGTACCCAATTTTGTTGACATAACAGAAAATAAGACATAAAAAAAAAACAGACTCACATGTTAGCGTTGGGAGAGTTCCTTGCTATTGGTCTTTTTGTACTTCCTGTTCCTGTACAGTACTTTGTGCGCTGCTATTGTGTCATCTATGTAACATTACTGACACCTACTGTACAAATAAATCACAATGTCCTTGAATGCATCTGCTGAATGCCTTATATTTGCATTTTACCATTTTTCCACTTTCATGCTTGACCCTCAACACGTATTTTTGAAAAGCAAAGCCATTAAATTCAAACGAAGAGGAATTACTATAAATGTTTTTCATCGGACTGATGCTTGCATGCTAGCTGTTGGTAGCGCTCAACTCAAGTGCTGCTGTGAAAGTTCCATTTTGATGTATTTGTGAGAGAGGGTGAACAGTGAACGCCAAATTTGAAATAAATACATTGCCCCAAATGTATCCGTGATGCCGAAATGTATCCGACTTGTGTCTCACCTCCTCCAGGTAGTCGGCGTAGTTGATTTCCGAAAGTCCCGCCTCGGAGAAATCCAGGAGGTTCTGCTTGCCCTCCGCTTCCAACAAGATGATTGCTCTCAGATCAACTTTGATGCCGCTCAGATGAGCCGCCACCTCCTTCGTAAACTGCAAAAACGTGGAAACGTATCACCAGAAATGTGCGGACACAATGTGCAAGCTGCAGTTCTGTTGGCAGGTTTGGATGGCGGTTTTTCCTTCGTCACCCACAAGACCGAAGAGCCGATGATGGAGTCTTCAAAAATAAGAATTAGATTTGAGACCCCTCTTGAAAAGAATATTTTTCTTACGTATGTTTTAAATTTAGGATTTATAAATGCACAGCCATCGGCATAATGTACCATGTCATTTATCCATCCCAGACTATTTACTGGAAAAAATTACTGTACAAAAGCCATCGTGTACTCCACCACACCCACGAATATACACGTTGTTCCTGTGCACAATTTCCATTTAACAACTAAAACGATTGATTTTCTAAAAAAGTTACTTTTTTTTCATGAAAGGTGTATTAATAAACAAGCACAAATAAGTTTTTTCCGATTACTCCATGAATCGGAAACATTAGAATACTCGATTACAAAAATATTCCATTGCTCCAGCCCTACTTTAATCATAAATAATAGCAATAATTAAAATAATATTGTATTTTTATTTTCCATCGCATTCCCATTCCAAAAACAAGCATGTTAGGTATGAAAGTGGGAGCTAATGCTTGTTTTTGTGCTCTGCCATTGACCGACGACCAGCCCAGGATGTACCAAAGTCAGCTGTGTTAGGCTCCAGCATACACTGTGACCCGAGTAAGGAGCAGCAGCGTAGAAAATGCACGGGTGGAAAATAATAACATAAATATGTATGTAAAGGAGCACTTCCTGAGAAATTGTGACTATAGAAATGAACCAAGGACTAAATCCATAACGCAAATGTTGCGTTCACTGACCACTGTGGCGTTCAGGAAAGAGGAGACGTTGAAGACTTTGTCCAGACGGATGGCGGCGTAGATGCCTTTGTTTTCCTTGCAAGTACTAAAGGAGAGAGAAGACGTCAGTGAGAGCCTTTACTGCCATCTAGTGGACACAACATGAAAAAAGATGCAAATTAGAAGGCAGGTTCTCACTCCCACGGCCGTGGAAATGAAACATGCAGTAAAAGTCGCCTGCAGGGGAAAATGATGCAAGGTGGACGCTCTTCTTGGAAAAACACACTCCATGCTGATGGCTGCAATTTTTGTTACACATCTTAGCTCTTACACGTTTAGTATCTTAGTACAAAAGCACGCCCACTGCAAAGTGCCTTCCAACCAAAACAGCATGCTTACACTGGAGCAGGGGTGTCCAAACTTTTTCCAGCAAGGGTCATTATTGATATTATGTAAAGCAACACACGTTAAGAAAGTGTACATATTTCAAGATATAAATGCATCCCATATTTGTCATATACAGTTGTAATTTTACAAGGAAGAATTTTTATGATATTAAAAGTTGTAATTTTACAAAAAAAAGATGTAATTTTACAATAAACAAATTTACAAGAAAAAATGTGGAATTTTACGTGAAAAAGCTGTAATTTCACAAGACAAAAGTTTTAATTTTATGTGAAAAAAGCCACAATTTTTTGCAAATTTTTTTACATTTGAGATTAATAGCCATAATTTCACAGGAAAAAGTAACATTAGATTAAAAATCGTAATTTTACAAGATTAAAAGATGTAATTTTATGAACAAAAAAACATAATTTTACGCAAAGAAAATGTAATTTTATGGGATTAAAAATTGCAATTTTACAAGAAAAAAGCCATAACTTTACAAAAAAAAGCCATAATGTTACGAGATTAAACATTTTAATGTAATTTTATTTCAACTTTCCTATTGTAAATTTTCGTCCAATATTTTGACCTAATTTTCTAAAAAAAAAAAAAAAGAAAAAAATATTTATTTTGTTCTGTTTCTCATAACATTACAGCTTTAAAAAAAAGCTTTTTTTTATTTCCTAGTTGAACTTCATGAACTGAAATCCTGTCATTTTTCCTATTCTTGTAAAGTTACGTATTTTTCTCGTTGAATTAAAACCTTTGTTCATTCTTGTTTAAGTTTTGTTCATTTTTGGTTGGTTTTTTCCACGTTAAATTCTCTTTTTAGAATGTGCCGCGGGTGGATAAGAAAACAGCCATGGGTTGCAAATGCAGTTCGCACACCCCGTAGTGGAGGTTTGATGAGGCCTTCACCTGTATAGGCTCTCCGCGGTGAGCCCCAGCTCAGAGTCGTTGTACATGTATCCCGGGATGAAGTTCTTCCACCCAGAGTTCACCAGGTACGGGGCGTCCACAACCTGCAGAGTGTGATGCCAAGCAAGAGTTGAGCCACGTCATCAACTGCAGGAACGCGCTTGCGGTGTTGGCACATGACTCGCCTTAAAGAGTTCTCTGGTGTGAAACGGCTCACAGATGAGCTTCTCCATGTTTCCTCCGACCAGGAAGACAGCAGTCAGGAGGCCCATGAGCACCCAGGAGAAGATGAAGCTGAAGCCCACGCCGCTGTGCACGTGACAAATATTATGTAATAATAATAACACTAACCTGATTTTGTGGTACAGCACTTGAAGGCAACACGGTCTTACGCCATCAGCATGGTTCCTCCCGTGTTGGAGATGCATCCCCGCGTGGTGGGCGAGGCGTGCTTGTCGTACCCCAGCGTGCCGCACAGCAGACCCAGGTAGTTGAAGGCCAGAACCAGGACCACCATGCAGCAAAGAACCACGCAGCCCATCCACCTAAAGAAAGACACGCATGCAAACTTAGCGCTGATCCAAGTCCTGCTTGGAATACATTTGGACTATTCTTACATCCATTCGTGTCCGCTTGATACCGTAAATGTTAATGCAGAGGAAATAATCCATCATAATATAATTCATGGGCAAAAACACATCTACATATATAACTAATGACATAATCCAATCAAACCAAACGAGTAGCTACAAAAATCAATACATAAAGTATGTCCACACAACATGATTATCTAAATATTATTTCTAAAATCTCTGTAAAATGATATCAGGTTATGATTGAAAGATTTTTAAAAAATCTGTAGAATTTGATCTGATTTAAAAACAAAATGTAATCTTATTTAAATGTTAAATACAAAAATGAAAATTAAAAAGAGGAATCTTATTTTTAAGGTTGAAAACATCTGTGTAAAATGTTTTGTTATTTAAATGACTGTTTTTTATGTAAACCTCTAAATCTTATTTAAAAGTTTATAAAAAATAAACTTAAAAAATATCTTACTTAAAAATATAAAAACATTTGTTTAAAATGTGTTCTTATTCAGAAAGTAAAAATAAAACATCTGTAGAATGTAATCTTATTAAAAAAATCTCCAAAATGTCTTTCCTTATTTTTCTGTTTTAAAACTATTTAAAATATTTTTTAAAAAAACATCTGTGTAAAATGTGATTGTTATATTGAAACTCTACAATTTTAGCGTATTTAAAAAAAAGGAAAAATCATCCCTGCAAAATGAATTGTCATTTAAAGTAAAAAAAACTGTAAAATGTTATGTTATTAAAAGGAAAAACAAATGTTTGTAAAATGTTATCTTTGGGTTTTAAAAAAATAATAACATTTCTGCAATTTTATTTTCAAAAAATATTATAGCGCATGTCTCTAGATCAATTTGTGGTGTGTGCGCGCTGTAATGTGAAACCATTGAATCCAATCCAGATCCGCTCCACATTTTGCGGCAGTGTAAACGTAGAAAACCTTATTCCGCGCGTCCAATGCGACCAAAACAATTTGCTAGCCGTGGTGCTGATGCGGATGCTGTGTTGTGACCTGTAGAAGTCCATCTGGTCAATGTCGGGGTAGTGGTCCTCGATCTTGGCGTGGGCGTGGCTGATGAAGATGGTGAAATTGGAGAGGGCGCTCTGCAACGGGAAAGCTTTGGAGAAGCTGCTGATGTTGCCGCCGATGTCATCCACCAAACTCTGCACCTCTGCAGCGGCAAACAAGCCAAGATGGTTCAAAAAACAAACACTAGATAAACATCAGGAAAGTCAGCTGACTTACTGTCCACAATGTTCCTGGTCTGTACCATCACCATATAAGGAGTGTCGTTCAAGGAGGCGTAACCCTGAAGAATACAAAACAAAACAAACTAGTCCGCAAACACCAGGCACAAAAAACCCCACAAACACTCACCTTTTGCACGACGGCGCTGAGGTCCGTCTTCAACACGGCCTTCATCTTCTCCAGCTGAGAATTCACATTCGGAAGCTGCTCTCTCACACACACACACACACACACACACACACGCACACAATACACATGCTGTAAACCACTTCAATGCATTTTCAGTTGTTCAATTGTAGCATCAAACAACCACAACGTATTCCACCAGGCATCTACTGAATGTCAAACAAAAACAAAATATATATATACTATATGTATAAATATTTGTAATAGTAATTGTTTGGAAGTAGTTGAGATGAAAGGTAAAGTTAAGTGTATCTTTTTCAGTAGGGAAGTTGCTAAATGCTAAAAGGTTCTTCATCCATTTAAGTCTGGGAGGTCCAAAGCGCAGCCTGGGGGGCATTTCATCCCAACGGCAAATTTTTTTTTAAAGCCATTTAACAGGAACAAATTGGAAATATTAGCTAAATAAAGTCATAATGTTTAGAGAAAATGTGTAAAAAAAGTAATATGTTTGACAATAAAGGAAGAATATTAGGAAAATGAAGTCATAAGTCAAAAGAAAAAAACACAAGTTTTGTAAAAAATTTAAATTTATCTGAATAAAATTGTTATAGTATATATAGTATATATTTTAAAATAATTGTAAGAAAAGAAAATGTTGTTTTATGAGAACAAAGGCAAAATAATAGAATAAAGTCATATTCATAAAGGAAAAAAGTTCTAATCTTCCAAGAAAAAAACCCAAAATTTGTATATATTGTATATATTTTTTGTTTTAAAACAATATAGTTAAATATTAAAAATTTAAAAAAGCTGTAATATACGGTTTCAGTTTTTGGACAATTCGGTTGGGAAAAACGAATTACATTTGTTATAATAATAAAAAATGAGGCAAAAAACAAGGAAAAAAAGAGTAAAAATATGCTTTGTTATAAGAAACTCTAAATATTAAGAGATTAAAGTCATAATATGAAAAAATAGAAGTTGGAATATTTGGAAAATTCCAAAAGCAAAATTTGGGAAAAAAAGAGCAAGAAAAAATTTATCTTTAAGGTAAATAAATTGTCTTAATAAACAAATAAAATACACAACGAGCTGCCCCGGGCCGCAGGTTGGAGACCCTTGCTTCACCCTTCAGCTCACATATTGGGTGAAAGTTGAGAAATGTCAACCTAACATTACATTGTTATTATTTTCACAGTTCCTAGGGAGGGTGCAGTACCCGTGTGAAGTTGGCGCTGATCTGCAGCTGCGGCATGGAGCGGCGGATGTTGCGACACAGCTGGGCGGAGGTGGCGTCCGACTCCTCGTCGTGACAGCCCGGGTCGTTGAGGGTGCGGTTGATGTTGGCCCTCACCAGGCTCAGGTTGAAGTTGAGCTTGCCCGTGCCCTCCTGCAGGTCTTGCAGCGACGCGCTGACGTTCTCCAGGGCCTCCTTGGTCTCGCGCATGGCTGCACGTGCGTGATGATGTCACAAAAATTCACCTTCTCATTCGCTCTGTGGCTCCATTCATCTTCAACGTCTTACGTACCTCTATCTTACACAGCACCTCCAACTCTATAGTTATCATCACCCCTAACCAGTTAGCTAGCAATCTAATACCGTTTCCTAAACCTATTCTTTTACCATATTTTATGTTTTCAAGCTCAACATTATCCAGCTATAATTAGCCAGCTAGCGATAGCTTCCTTTAACTAACTAACTTTAAGAAGTTCAATATTAAATTGCTGTAAGTATCAGCAATACGTTTTGATGTCATATTTCAGATACTTTTGTTAGGAATATTAGCTTTTTTTTTTTTACTATGCTGCGTATCTGTTTGCTAGCAATCTATTTTCATTTTCATTTACACAAAGTTTATACAGAAAAATATTGAATATATTTTATGCTGGAAATATTCACTTTTTTTTCCTGCTACGCTATGTATCTGTCAAGCTAACTATTTTCATTTTCCAACGTTTTTATGTAAATAAAATGCTTAGAAATATTAGCTTTTGTATCTGCAATGTATTTACATTTTTAAGTGAAGTTATTAATGTCTGTAACATATTTAAGATAGTTTTAGGGGAGAAATACTAGATTGTTTCTACGATGCTACAGATCTGTCAAGCTAGCGATCGCTTAATTTCCTAAATGCAAAGTTTATACGTCTTGAAACACATTCAAGATATTTTAATGCAAGAAATATTTGTTTGTTTCTACAAAGCTATAGATAGTTGGCCATTTTTAATTTCAAAATGCAAAGTTTTTTTTACGTCTCTCACCATATTTTTATGCTAGAAATATTAGCTTTGTTCTGCCATGCTATGTATGTCTGGCTAGCTAGCTAGCGGTTTCCATTTTCTAATAAAGTTTACATGCCATTAAAACATTCTTAAGATACTTTCAATCTTGAAATATTAGCCTTTTTTTCTACTATGATACGTATTTAGCTAGCTAGCTAGCCGTTTTAATTACTTAAATACTGAAAGTTTTTGCTTGCACATATTAGCTTCCTTTACCATGCTGTGTGTTTGTCTAGCTAGCATTATTAATTTATATGCCTTTAAAACATACCTGTAAATGTATTTTTGTCTCCTAAAGGCAAAGTTTTTAAATCTTTAACGATATATTTATGTATCTTCCTAGCTAGCTAGTTGTTTTAATTTCCTGACCGCAAATGGTTTAAGTCTTTAAACATTTTTAAGATACTTTAAGTGTCTAGAGTTTCCCTTTTAAATATATTTTATGCAAAAAATATTAGCTTTTTCGACTATGCTTCCCATCTGTCTCGCTACCCTTCTATTTTTAGTTCCTATACGCAAACTTTTTACGACTTTAAACATTTAGGATATTTTTTTATGCCCTAAGCATCAACATTTTTCGACAACGCTAGCTGTCTAGCAATTCAAATCTAAAGGTAAATTGAACATGTTGTAAATATCAGCATTTAATGATGTGTTATGTATCTATTTAGATATTTTCATGTCTTTCACATATTTATACGCAGTAAATGTGAACTTTCAATGCCATGTTGTGAATAAATCTGCCTAGCAACAGCACAGATGTTGGTTAAACGGCATGTAAATGATATGCAAATTAATTGCACGTCCTGCAGCCCATTTGTGTTTTTTTCCTTGTTGTCATTTCAAGTTAAAAAGGACAACGGGGCACAAACAAGAACGACAAAGCGGCTTCGAATGCAACAAGATCAAGCATGCAAATTTCCCTGCATCCTTGAAGGCACCCAAGATGCAGGGGGGCAGCAAGGGGAGGGGATTCCGGTTAAAGATTGACTTCCACGCCGTTAAAACTGCACTTATGATTGACGGGGTGCAGTTTTAACATTGAAATGATTTAGTTGACCAGTGAGGCTGTGCGGTGAAGGACACACGGGGAAGGACGACGGTGTCACATGTTACCAGGTGGGAGGGGGGGGGCAGAGTTACCTTTGATGGCTCTGTCGATTTTCACTTGACACAGAGATGAAAAAAGAAAGCAAAGACAAAGTCTAAACTATTTGCATGTCAAATTAAAAGATAAATAGAAAACGTCTTCCGCGTCCGCTTTGTCAAAAGTGGCAACGCTTCCGTCTGACCTGCGGGGGGCGTTGCAGTCACAGACAGGACGCCGCACGGAACAGACCGTGCCTTTTTCATTTGTTGCTTTCATATCGTGCTGACGGTATCGCTGTGAGGAAATGAAAAAGGAGCGCATGTCCACGTACCTCCTGCCATCTTCAGCACGGCGTCCAGGGCAGGCTGCACCTCCTTATCTAACTGATTGCGTATCCTTCCACCTAAGAGCGGCCCTATGTCTGGTTGAGGAAACATTGAGACACAAACATCAGTGACAAACACTTATTACTTTCTTTACAGGCTGCCTTTATCGATCATATTTGCACAAGACGGAGTGAAATGCACCTCAGAGCTATTCTGATGGATGGATGGAAATGTTCACAGTATTCAAACTCCAACAAGGATTTATAGTTTTGTAGTAACAAGCACATTCATGATAACATGTCGTACTTGCACTGTTTTGCTGTATAGTATAGTCGCTAGCCGGTGTGGTGTCACTACGGCAGTAAAGTAGTTCTATGGTGTAACGGTTTTAATAATAATAACCATGTTGCTGTAGCTTGGTTATTATGCAGGCCACGTTATGTAAATGGAGCGTTTTTGGAGGTTTTCTGAGAAGGCTTTTCTAGATCTCTAGAATGCACAGAAAAGAGAAATACGTGTGTGTTCATGTCTCACACAAGGATTGTGGATGATGAGCAAAATTCCCCCAAAAAGTGCACATTTCTTTCGAAACAACCGGCAGTAACACAAGGCCGCCACAAGTTCTCTAAAGAGCAGTGAAGTGGACTTACTCTCCAGGTCGTACAGGACTTGGTTCCTGGCGGTGGCGTACTGGGAGGACAGGTAATCAATTTGCTGCAGATGCAAAGCAGAAGAAATGCACTTCATGCCAGCAATTAAAGCAAGTAAGCAATTAAAGTAATTAACAGGTAAACAGATGCATTTTTGGTGACTAAAAAGGTACAAACTGTGAAAAGAAAACAAATTTGGTCATACTTTGATTTTTTTTTACAGATTGCATTTGAGAATTAAATTCTGTGGTCATTTATTCAAACAGTCTTTTATATGTGCTAGCAAGCTAACGCATTGCTGGTGTTAGTTTGGGCTAAAACGCACCAACATTACAACTTTGGTGATATAAGTTTCTTAATCAAGTCAACGTGAGAATTAACTTTTTTATTTTGAGTTAATTTATTCAAACTGTCTGACATATGCTAGTAAGCTAACATAGCTTTGGTTTTCACGTTGCCTGAAACAACAGCAGAAGAAAGAAAAAACAAAAGGGAAAAAAAGTGGTATGAATGTTTTTATCGAGTCAATATGAGAATTAACTTTATTCATTTGGGGTTAATTTACTCAAGCTGTCTGACATATAATTCATTTTTATGTCAACGTTGCCAAAAATGCCCCAACAGTTCAACAACAACAAAAAAAAAGACAGAAACTTTGATGATAATTATTTTTAAACTAATTCAATAATAGAATTAACCTGAACTTAATCTATTAATCTATTCTAGTGGTCTTATATACGCTAGTAAGATAATAAGTTATTTTGGTGTTATCGTTGCTTAAAATGCCCCGACAGTAAAAAGAGAAAAAAAAAAACAAACTTTGATGATAATTATTTGTAAACCAATTCAATATGTGAATTAACTTGAATTAATTGTATTAATCTATTCTAGTGGTCTTATATATATATACAGTAAGATTACAAAAGGAATGCGAGGACTAAACTAAACTCTAACAGGAACAGAAAACTCTGAATGTTCTGAACTCCTGCTGCCATCAATCAGTCAATCATTATACCTTTGTCGTGACAGAATGTAAGGTGCGTGGGGGGGCGAGGCCTAATACCATGGGCGTGTCGTTGGCGAAGGTGTGCAGGTCCCTCATGTTGCTGTTGACCAGGCGGCGGATGTTCTTGACTTGAGCGCTCAGGTTCTGGTTGGCGGCGTACGCGCACAGCACGCCGATCCTGAAGGACAACAAGAGTTCCTGTTAGTCGATAGAATTCAGCAGATACTCGAATGATCCTTTTCAGGAAGGTTTTGACAAAAAGAAAAAGTTACGTGTGGGCGGCGGAGGAATACGTAGTCAAGCGTCGGGATGGACAACATTACTCTTGTTTTTTTTAATTACATTTTTCCCTTCATTATGTCTGCCATGCGTCAGGCAAACTCTTCTCTCAGTGTGACAAAGAATAAGAAAGTGAAAGCGAAAAGTTACATGTATGATTGATCGTTACGTCGCATGAAGGCCACTTTTTAGGGAGCCTATTTTCCATTTACTACGTCTGCCAAGTGCAACGCACTTTCCTGTTGACGCTGCATCAAAGAAAAGGAAACTAAAAAAGTGAAGGAAAAAGGACTTCTCCTGCCGCTAAGCATGTCTCACCCTCCGTTGCGTTTGAGAAGTCATTATAAATGTGTTTTTTTTTTATTTTTTACTTTGCATCAAGTGAATACATGAAAAAAATAACAAAAGCACAAACATGCCTGGAGGGCTCATAAATATTTCAAAACGGAGGAGAAAAAAAAAAGCAGTGAGGACGCCGCTATTATTATTTGAACAGAGCATTTGCTGGAGTGAATCAGCATTTTTAATGACCAAGGGAGACATCACGGGGCTTCCCGTGCAGCTGGAAGACGCGTCAACATATTCAAATGATAAGAGCGCGACTATTTAGAGTCGGTCCCCCATCAGGCAGACCTGAGCATGCGGGTGTTGAGGCTTTAATTAGCTTGAGCAACATCAAGGCAAGCGCAGACCATAATAAGCTGCTTTCATGACTCACACTCAATCCCCAAGGAATTGTCAGCACAGCAGCTAGCGCTATTTTTATATTTCTACAAAAATATATAAAAACAAAAAAAACATGTTTGCGCAATGGATGATGCATTTCGGACCGCACAAGATGCATCGCAGCAACATGGATCAGCGGCAACGACTCTTGGATGACAGAAAAGGAATCATCCGGAAGTCACCGGGAATCAAAGCTTATGAATCAGCATGCAAAGTGATTCAATGCGGTACGTGAACACAGCGTGCTTCTTCCCAACCGGGGCTAGGATCAACGCTCGCCCCTGCCGAAGTTCCCTTTTGTGTGAAAAATCCCGTTAATCCGACCTGCATAATCTCGCAGACATTCCTCCTGCACGTCTTGTTCTCGCGCAGGGAAGGCCCGGCCGCTTTTTCGCCCAATGTTGCTCAGGTTGACTCCAAGGGGTGGTGCATTATTTAGAAAAGTCATTAACCAACAATGTACACGGCCGCCTAAATAAACTGCTTCATTAGCGGTTCCGGTGTTGAATGATTACTACAAGACAAAGACAACTAGTTACGTCACCTTGTTGCAGAAGAATGTCACATTTTCGTTAGCCTTTTCCCCCTCATTATATCCTATAGCATGAGACACACTCCTCTGATCGCAGTGCATTAGGGAAAACGAAAGTGAAAGTGAAAAGAAATGACATAACCCACTAACCGGGAACGTGACACAGGTTAGTTTAGTTGCGACTTACATGGCAGTCAGGTGAAGTTGGACCCCCACCCCGTGCAAAACTCTGGTCAAATAGTCATTTGTTTGTGCTGCGTTTGTGCAGTTAAAATGAACATTTGTGCTGCTTTCGTTTTTGAGTTATTACAGTTTCTTTGGACCATAGTTCATCCAACCCACCATTTGCTCCAAATGAAACCAAAATAACCCAATTTGTTTGTGCTGCGTTTGTGCTGTTTTGTGCAGTTAAAATGAACGTTTGTGCTGCTTTAGTTTTGGGATTGGTTTTGAGATATTTTTGTGTTTTCATAACACGCGCCTGCTTTCCTAAGGATAACAACAAATGATTAATTATTATTTGATATAAATTAATTTTTTACCATGTCAAATATAATAAGTCATTTAAAAAATGTCTACATAAAGCCAGTGCCAAATGTGCAGAAAAAAGAAAAAAATACCAAATAGTCTCATTGCAGTGCATTGTTTACTTGCTACCTTCCGGCATTAAAAAAGAAGAATTCAAATCAAGAATTATTTTGGCTTGGCTTTTGTACACGACGACCGAAATTGCAGACGCAGCGAGTCGTTAAAAATGCATGAAAAAGAAGTTTACGAACACTCGCACGATGAATCCTCCGAGGTACTTCTCCTCTGCAGACAACTTGTCCCAACCCCCCCCCCAAAAAAAAAACAACTAATCATGTAGACACGTGTGTGTGTGTTATGTGTGTATTTTATTCCGTGTTAAATCTCACACGGAATAAATATCCACATTTATTCAAGCAGGAGTGTATTTTGATACATTTTGTACATTATATATACCTAAACTACTTATCTTAGCTGTGTGTTGTTTGTGACAGCAAATCAATGTAATATGTAATAATATGACCAATAAAAGCACTTTTGTTCCATATATTTATGTATAAAAGATATTTTTGGACCACCACCCTGTTTTGTTCACTTTTGCTCATGAACCCATTATATCGGGACTATTTGTGTAGCTTGTTGTTTAAATCTTAATATAGCGAGATATTAGACGTACAATGACGAGCACATTGTCTTTAAAAATCCGCGCACCCCCACGGAGGCCAGGAAACATTCTGAACATTATCAACGGACACCCGGAGGTCAATAACTTCAGGCTGGGTTGTTAAACCAAGTTTACAAACATGACATCATGCGTTACCCGGCCACAGCCAAACACCACAAATACATCGCAGTCCTTTGGGAAACACTTGACGCCCAACAAGATTTTTTTAGTGAAAAGTATTCCGATGAGGGATTAAAACATTGAAAGGGAAGGAAAAATGGAGAATCCAGGCAGGGAAGTGGAGCCAGCCGGAACAAAGAGGAGACTAAAATTACACAAAAACAAAAGCCTTTTGTCCGACTCTTCGTCTGCCTGCACTCATGCACACTAGCCTAGCCCTCCTTTTTCTGTATCTCTCCTCACATTCTGTCTTTGCTTTCGATGAAAAGCCAAAAGACACGAGGGGCCCCTGATATTTGTACATTTCCTGCGCCAAGCGTTTTGTGTATTTTGCTGACACTTGAATGTAAAACATGATAAAAATTTCTCAGCACTTTCATCCCTCCAATTCAGAAACTTATCCTCTACAATTGTTGGCTCACCTTTAGTTGTATTCACTTTAAAAAAAATTGGATATGCCTCAGATAGAATTGAAAATATGGGACGTTTATGGCTCTCTTAGCCCTAAAGGTTCCCCAGCTGCTCTAAAGTATAAAGTGTGTAATAAAACCCGCATCTTAACCACTGTATATACTGTATGGGTCAAAGTCTTTATTGCTTATTATATTTACAGTATATTTGACTATATAACAAGTGCAATATCAACCCTAGTAGAAAAGCATGAGGGCTATTTAATTGGTTGATTGATTATTCAATGATTATCAAATTACTCAACATGTGACGTTTGTCTTCTTAGTATGTAGAATTTGGCTTGGGGCAAACCAAAGTTAGAGTGTAGAAATGTCTTTGTCTTTATTATTAATCAACACATTATTTTTATTAATTCATCTAAATTAATTTCTAAATGTATCAGTTTGTTTAGGTTAACTTGTTTTGTGTGTTGTTTTTCCTTTTAGTAGCAGAATTTTGCTTGAGGCAAATCGAAGTTTGCATGTAGGTGCCAGTACGTCCACTAGAGGGAGCACTCCAACCCTACGCTAACACAGCCAAAGTCTTTTGTTTCTTAAAATTCAAGCCTGAACATGCGAAACAGAGTCCTTTAGCGGGAAAGTCCACAAGAGCAGAAAAAAACGGGGCATCAAACTTGACATGGAGACATCGACCCCCTACCCTGAGAATGTAGGCCACTACTGGGGGGTGCCCGCTGAGAGTTAACATGGTCTGCTGGCTTCATAGCTCGTGCGACCTAACAATGGTCTGCATTCACGCCTTCAACTCCTCCCTGCTTCGTCATCGTGTGTCCCAGCGAGGGAAGAGTGTACCTCTGCTCTGGGAAGGCAATAAATCCCTCACATTGGAGCAAGGTGTCCAAAGCTTTTCCCAGCGTGGGCCACATAGTGAGAAATCAAACGATGCAAACGTATGGTATATTTTGTAAAGCAACACGTGTGATGCTGTGTATAGTTCAAGAAAAAACTGCATCTCAGCTTTGTCATGCAGTATAGGTGACAAAAGCATATTAATGACATCAACTTTGCTCTTTTCTCCCCCATTTTTTCCAAATTATGTTCTTCTCATGTATGTGACTTTATTCTTATAATATTTTCAATGTATTTCAGTAATATTGCAACTTTTCCCCCAACCCAATTCTCCAAACATTACAACTTACTCACATTTATTTATTACTTATTTTTCGTAAATGTGTCAACCAAATACGCGATTTAAATAACATTTTCCCCTCCTAATATTCCTTGTTCATTCTTGTCAAAACTTTTTTCTCCTAATATTTAGACTTTTTTTTCCTCATACAGTTATAACTTATTCTGCAACCTAATTTAAATTTTTTCAAAATAGGCTTGTCTATTTTAACTATGTATACTAATAACATTTTTTCCCCTCAAATAGCAAAATGATCTTATTCTCATAACATTGTTTTTTTTCTCATAACATTTTCAATTTATTCTCAAAGAATTCCATTTCTGCTGTTTTTTCAATATCTATTTGAACATTTTCTTCTCATAGTATTGTGACTTTGTTCCCATAATGTTTTGACTTTATTTTGTTTCTCCCTGCAACCGAATTTTCCAAAAGAATTCAACTTTATTCACAGTTTTTTAATAACTTTTAAAAATGTTTAATATATGCTTAATATATGCTACTAAAAGGATGTTATTTTCCCCTCATAACGTTCAGAGTTTATTATATATTCTAAACATATGTTATACATTTATTATATATTATAAATTGTGATTTTTTTCTCGTAGTAAAATTACAGCTGTATTTTCATTTCTGCCATTTCTGTTTTTTTTAATGTCTTTTCCAATGCTTTATACTTTTCTCTTGTATTTATTACCATTTGATTTTGACTATTCCTATGGCTGTAATTCAGTTGGCCAACACTCACTCCTTCCAGAAGACGTTCCACTTTCTAGTTTTCTTCTTCTACACACTTGACTCCAAACGCTTGCTCTAACCACCAAGCTGACCACCACTGCCCTCTATAGGGCACAAGGCAAACAGCAGCCGGGATCAACACAATATACCCAACGCTGCTAAAGCGTGAAAAAAAAAAAAAAAATTGTGAGTCAATATGAGTTGCTTTAGCCTTGACTAGTAGTTGGTATTTTTGTCAACAAAACACACGAAAAAAAGAGAAAGTAAATAAAAGGTGCAACTTAACATAGTTGCAGTGTTGGTCCGCTCAGGGCGTCTTTCAAGCCAGGCTCACCACTAAGCCAATGGTACGTTTCATTTTCATTCTGGTCTGACCTTGACCGACAAACTAAGTGTGGACTGACGTACCTCAAAGACTTTGTGAGATATTCCTGAAGAAAAACACGCGGAGTTCTCACTTTGACAGAAAATAATCCCTCAAGTGTGAGAAGAGGATTGTTGGAGAAGCGCTCAAGCCGGCGTCAGGCAGCACACGCGAGCCGAAGTAGCTTTTGTTCATTTCTTCTCTTAATCGCGGGCCGCTTTTTCTTTGCCTTCAAAAGGAAGAAGAAGAGACAGCTCAAAGTGCAGCTATTCCAGGCGTATAAATCCTCGCAGCCCATGCGGTCCGAGACAAAGATCACGTCTTCGCGTCGGCCGCGCTCAAGCTTTGCCTTGGTTTTTATTCAGAACCTTTTTCCACGTAACATTTCCAAAACACTTGTTTCCCCATCTTTTGATCATGACATCTGCCTATTTACTTGAACTAAAAGGCATTTCAGAGCAGATTATTAAACTGAGGAGCAACACAATCAACTCATTCAATCCCAGCCATTTCTCAAAAGACATACCGGCCATTTGTGATTTTTCCCCCCTTTCAGGCACACAGAACATTGTGGAACATGGAACCTACCAAATGAAAGATTAGACTCTCGGCTTGCATCAGAAAAGAAAAGTTTGTGTCTATTATTTTTCGTTTCTGTAGCAATCAGAAGTAGAACACAGATCAGTTTCAGGAAAATACCAGCTCCCGACTAAAAAAATAAAATAATTGTCTGAATTGGACACAAAGGCAGCAATCTATATATAACCAAAATATCCATACAACAACATAAACAACGCAAAAAAGGTCATTTTTACATCACCAGTGCGTAACCTTCCACTACTTAAATAAAATACCTAAATAGCACATAAATCAGATATTTCACTTACATATCAACACAAATATAAGTTCACAACTATGTGTAAAAGCCAACACGATGAAAAATGTAAATCACACCTAATAATAAATTACACAATTAGACATCCCCCGTACATGACGGCCATTATTATTTGAAAGCAACACGTTTGATTGCAGATATTACATACTGTATGTGTCGTCGCTGCTTTGTTCCGATCCACGTGGGGATCGTCTTTAGCCTCGGCTGAGGTCATGTGTTCCCTCCCGGCTGTGGCGTTCCGTCTATGTCCTGCCCACACTCGGGCCCTGGCGGGCATCCTTTAGTAAAACGCAGCACCTCCTGTTAGTCAACATGCTTCACTAGGAGATGTTTGCCGATGCGGACGCTTCCGAGATTTAATGAGCGAGAGGCCGACTCTTTGGGAATTTTTACGTGTTTTATGGCGAGCTGTGGGAAAATGGCCCCTTTGGGCCGTTTCTCAATAATAATAATAATAATAATAATAATAATAATAACAATCCAGGGTACTGCAGTGGCCTACATCTAGGACCAGCAGGCAAACAAGTGAGGCATTTCATGTGTGTGTGGAGCTTGTAGACATTATCTTTAATTAGACCCCGTATGATCGGCGCGCCGGGGTCGCCGGGCTCGTCACGTTGCGACCTTTTGCGCTAATGGTGTTAGACAGCCTGTGACTAAAATAGACGGTGGAAATGCAGGCTGGGTAACGACATGAGACAAGCGCTGGCTGCAATAAAACATCCCAGCTCGCTCGCGTTATGTTGAGATCCCCGCCTCCCCCCCCTCGTTTTAATGATGCGTTTATCCCGACATATGTAGTCTTACTGAACACGAAGCTGTTAACAGCCGCACGAGTGACTCCCATCATGCTACACTCTTGTTGCTCCCAAGTCAACGTGATGAATGTTAGCACTTAGGCTGAGCCGCAGGAGGCTAATTAAGACGGCAACATCACATCGTGCATTAATGACACATTCTGGGGTTTTCTTATGTGCCACAGTTGTTGGTGTGTTGAGCTGGTTGTGCACTTGCGTACTTATTTTAGCTTGCAAAATGCAATTCAGACACACATACAGTGTTGTGGAAAAGTGTTTGCCCACCTCACACTTTAACAAATTAGATATTAGTCAATGACAACACAAAATTACTTTTTACATATTATTAAGGGAGGAAAAAAAACCCTAAACGAATCCAAACCTACATAGCCCTGTGTAAAAAAGAGATTGCCCCCGTTTAAATGAGCTTTGGGACTCCAGCCAACCACAGTGAGAGCCATTGTCCACAAATGGCACAACATGGAACTGTGGTGAAACTTCCCAGGAGTGGCTGGCCTCACCCAAATGCACCGCAGTGACGACTCATCCAAGAGGTCACAAAAGACCCCACAGCATCAACCAAAAATCTGCAAGCCTCACTTGCCTCAATTTGACCCACCATAAGATAGACATTGGCCAAAAATGGTCTGCATGGCAGACTTCCAAGACCAAAATAACTTGTGAACAAAAAGAACATTAAGGCTTGTCACAATTTTGCCAAAAACATATTGATGATCACCAAGACTTTAGGAAAAATACTGACGAGACAAAACTTTTTGGAAGGTGCCTCCCCCACTACATCTGGCGTAAAAGTAACACTGCATTTCAGAAAAAGATCATTGCAACAGTAAATTATGGTGGTGGTAGTGTGATGATATGGGTCTGCTTTGCTGCTTCGGGACCTGGAAGACTTGCTGTGTCTACCAAAAATTCCTGCGGGAGAATGTCCGGCCATTTGTTGGTGACCTCAAGCTGAAACCAACGTGGGTTTTGCAGCAGGACAATGATCCAAAACACACCAGGAGGTCCACCTATGAAAGGCTGAAGAAAAACCAAATGAAGACTTTGGAGTCTGACCTGATTCCTACTGAGATGCTGTGTCATGACCTTAAAAAGGCGCTTAGTGCAGGAAAAGCCTCCAATGTGACTGAATGACAACAATTCTGCAGAGATGAGTAGACAAAAATTCCTGTAAGAGACTCATTGCAAGTTATGGCAAACGCTTGATTGCAGTTGTTGCTGCTAACGGTGGCCCAGTCACTTATTAGCTTCAGGCTAAAATCACTTTTTCCACACAGGACCACGTAGCTTTGCATTTGTTTCTCCCTTAATAATAAAAGCTTTCATTGAAAAACTTGCATTTTGTCTTCAGATGTGTTGTCACTGACTAATATTTACATTTATTTTACCTGAAACATTTAAGTGTGACAAACATGCAAAAATAAAGCAGGAATGGGGCAAACACTTTTCCACACCACTTTTTACTAATTAGTATGGATTTTTTGGCGCATTATAATATATATACACACATACACACACACACCCTACACACACACTCTTCTTTTTCTGTCTGATCATCTTCAAAGCGGCCGCATTCCACTTGGAGTTCATCTTTGTAACTGCCTCTTTTCGCGGGGGTCAAAGGCGCTCGCGTTCCGTCAGCGGCGGGTCGTGTATTTGGGAAGCCGGACGAGATGTTGTGAGCTTCGGGGCAACAAACACGCTCCAGCGCAGGCAGAGATGAATGGAAGTAAGAGGAAGTGATTTATCACTTAAATGGCGCTGGGGGTGGGGGGGTGTTTGGACTCGAGCTGGCAGTTTGTTCGAGGTTCCCACGGGTGCTTGAAATTGGCAAAAACGGTTTTAAAAGAAAGTTTTGCTTTGTATAAAGTGTCTTACTTAAAAGTGTCATTAATAATACAGTGGAACCTTGTTCATGTAAATCTGATTCATCGGACTGAAACTGCATCCCTCAAAAACCAGGAAGTACAACAAAAGAGCTACATTTTAGTGACAATTTTCAGCCAAAACAGAATCATACGAGGGAAAATTTTAGCAAAAATTTTCAAACCACGCCCGCCCCAAAACTAAACAGAAAAAAAGCAAAACAAAACTGAATAACTGAGGCAAAACCGAGGGAAAATGTTTGCCAAAATATTCAAAATAAACCGAATCATACAAAAACTGGGCGAACATTTTGGCAAAATATTTCAATATTTACCCGGATTGTACCCCGCCTCTCGCCCAAACTTTGATGGGATAGGCTCCAGCATCCCCGTGACCCTAATGAGGATAAGCGGTATAGAAAATGAATGAATGAATTTTAATATTTATTTATTTATCAGTTTATTTTGACAGGGACATTGTGTGTGTACATTAATAGCATGACTGCAAATGCACTAACTTTTCATCTGTTGTCCCTGGACAGATGGCAAACCTGTCTCCCTAAAAACAAGACCAAAAATATTATACAATAAAAACCAAATCATGCAAAAGACGAGGCTAAATTTGAACAAAAATATAACAAAAACCGAATCATACAAAAACTTACTTTTAAATAAAATGTTTGGTTTTTTTTTAAATTTTATTGTATTTTGGTAATACTTAGTATTTTGTTAAAGCTGTTTTAATTTAATTATTTTTTTAATACAAAAATATCCTTAAGCTGATGTGTTGTTTTTTTTTGTCTATAAAATTGTGCTTGTAACGGCTTCATTTCAACTCTTCTAATAAACAAATTCATTCAATTCATGATCAAATTTTAAACAATTATAAGAATAATAATGATAGTAGCACAATCACAGTTATAGCACTTCAGTTATTTTTAAAACTGACCTTAAAAATTTGACCTTTGTAAAATGTGTGAAGGCTATTTTGCAAGGTTGCACAACTGATCATCCTCAGACTTTGAAATACTGTAGATGAATATATAGATTGATTTATCTACGCAGGAACCCGTTTGTTTTTTATTATTATTTTAAAAAGCAATTGACTTTATCGAACATGGCGGTACTTCTCCGCTTGTGACAACTTTTAGAGCCAAGCTTTTCTAAACTTGTTGGGATCATTCTGTAAAAGTAAGATCTTTTTAATGACTTTCAAGCTTTGGTCAAAAGTCCTTCACCTCTCTGTGGGTGTCTTGGATGCTTCCATACCACATTCAAAGTGTTCTTGGAGACAAAATATCAACTCAGCTTCTTCTAAAAGTCAAGTGGGGATAAATTAAGACATAAAAAAAGCGCCGTGAGGTTGGCTTGCTGTCTCCCCGCACAAAATCATCGCTCCACTCCAGCGTGGGTTTTGGTCACTGGGGAGATTTTTAATAAGACTTAATGACGTCTCTCGTGTCTCGTCCCTGCTAGGATATTGCGCTGGAATTTGCAATAAGTGATGGAGACAGGAAGTCAAACTAAGTGACTCCTGAATGCGAGGGGGGGGGGGGTGTCACCATGGCAACTGTTGCACAAACAAAAGAAGACGGGATGACCGAACATGTTGACCTACAAGACACACTCATCTTCACTGCCAAGCACAAAATGACTTCACCAACGTCCGTGCAGCAGCAAGAGCCACATAGTAAAAAATGGATGCGGCTTTGCCACCTCGCTATTTTGTAAAGATTGCTAAGAAATTTTATATATTACAAGAAAAAGCCTTTTTTTTATTAGCATCAATTTCGCTCTTTGCGTTCTTAGAATATTTCAACATTTTTCTTCATTTGATTATTTTTTACTTTTTCACCAAAGCAATTTTCCCAAAACAACACTGCATTTTCATTTGATTCTCATAATATTCTGGTGGATTAAAAATGATTTTTATTCTTTAATATTTCAACTCTATGCTACAAAAATGACATGTTTGAGTTTATTCTCATAAAATTGGGCCTTTTATATTCAAATATTATTTTTCTCCTATTATTTTTAATTTTTCTTGTTAAAAACGGGTCTATTTCAACTTTCTTGCAATACGTTTTCTTCTTGTATTATTATGACTTTTTTGCCATAATATTTTGACTTTATTTTATAGTAATTTTTCCACCCAACATATTTCCCAAAAAATACAATTTTGTTTTTTTCATATTATTACAACTTTAAAAAATTCTTAAATATTTCAAGTTTATGCTACTAAAATGGCATTTTCATCATGATATTATGACAGTTATTCTAAAATTGTAGCTTTTTTTTTCACATTTTTTTCTCCTAATATTTTGTCTACATTTTTTTGTTGTTAAATTTAACATTTTAATTTCAGAATGTGCCGCTCGGGGTTTCACTTTGGGCACCCCTGATTTAGGGCGTTCAAATGTAAAAACCCCACAGCAGCGCAACAAATGACAACGGGGCTGACATTGGATTTTACTGAATGTTGACATAGCTGCCAAACACCCAATGTGGATAAGATGTGGATTCAAGCTGCTTTGACATCACAAAGGGAATGGAGTCCGGACTAAACATTGTAATTAGTGTCTGCTGCTGAATATTGTAATAATTATTTAACAATGAACCATCACGACATTTCATGGTGCTGATGATGGGGATGAAAATGTGCACTGCGTGAAGCATGAAGTGCTGTCACATGGTATATTTACTGCTTGACTATATATAGAAAAGAGCGTGGGGTGCGGGTGGGCTGTGGACTTGCTGATGTCCAGTGTGTGTGTGCGTGTGTGTGAACTGTGCATGCATCCTACCTTTGTTTGTATGCAAATCTGCACTGTTTGCAATGAATTTTTGCACTAGAGATTGCAGCACACAGGTATTGTGTGCAACATAAAATACATGCATCGTGTTGCTGGCCTGAATTTTATGAATACATTTGAAATTTGGACATTTTTAAACACTGTTGCGCCAGGAAAATGTATTGTATTATGATACTATAACATGCCACCAATGCATGCTTGAAAGAGTACATGCATGTGTGTAACATTAACAGTCGCTGTTAATTGGATAGATGCTGTTATTTCCTCATGCGCTGTATAACCACTTAATTTTTTTATACAATAATAATGATTTGGAGTGCATGAGAAAGTGGAAAAACACGTTGATGACCACGTTGATGAACCTGCATATTGCACAACACAGCAGCAACAGTAGATATCGTGATACTTCAAATGCAGCTACTGCCATCACAAGGACTTCATCAAGAGGTTGTCTACAGCCAGGCTAGAGACACCTGCCGGTTGTTCGCTTTTGTATATGACACACCCGGCAACTTAGGAGACCCTTAGTCCACAAATATATAAAATTAAGCACTTTTAAATTGGGCATTTTTAAGCATAAAAATGGCTAAATGAGCACAAAAACAAATATATGGCATTTAAAGACGCTGTGATGACACTGGTATTACTGACACTGGTCACTAGCTGTCAGTAATGTTACACTGATGAGAATGTAGGAAGTACTGTCCAGAACAGGAAGTGCAAAAAGAACAGCAACAAGGAAATCTCCCAATGCTAACGTGTGAGTCTATATTATGCCTTCTGTTTTATTTTCTCTTATGTCAACTATACGCGGTAAAAAGAGTGTAAAGGTGACTATAGGGGTGTTGTTTCATGTCGAGATCTCTGATGTTAAGTATTGTGTTTTTATATCTTACACGTCTTATTTTCTCTTATGTCAATACATTGGGTAATATGAAGTGTAAAGCTATTTTATGTTTAGAGGGCTCTAATAATGTTAAAACCCCTATTTAGAAGGTCGTAGTCAGGTTTTCTGCGCTCTAATTCCAAACGTACTGAATTTATAAACGAGGAATCTTTGAGGAAATTGACTTACCATGGTTGGCCTGGTCTGGAACCCATTTTAAATTACGATAAACAAGGGATTACTGTCGAGACATTCATGGGAGCACTAACTGTATTGTGTAATGTGACATTGTATACACTTGTTTTTGTGTGATTCTGCAGCAGAAAACAAAGTGTAAACCTTTTTCTGAATGATTTTGCACAGAAAAATTGATATGACATCCTAATAATGTACCGTTTTAACAGTGTATGTATAGAAACAGTACATGCAACCTATTTTGGAGCAGTGTATTTTCTAGCAGGGAATGCGTGGGTGTGCGCATATTACAGTACACGCATGTGTTTGTGCATTTAAAACAGGCCATTTGCAACCCAAAAGTGCCTGCGTGTCAGACCGACTCACGTGATGATCAGCGAGGTGGAGAAGAGCAGCGTCCCCAGAAGGCCGCGCCGGCAGTCGGCGTTCTTCCTCTGGCGCTGGTGCATCTCGCCGCCACAGTTGTCGCAGCAGCGGCACATGCAGAAGAGGAGACCCACCACGGGCAGCAGAATGGTGAACAGCGCGCCCACCACCGCGCACACCAAGAAGCCCATCTCGTAGTAGATGGCCTGGAAAGATGAGAGGCCGGGTGGAGGAATTAATCGCTCATCTGGCGGTGTCTGTATTGTGTGTCCAGATGGGAGGAACATGGCTACGCTGCTGCTCATCAACCTCTCTGCACCACACCATCAGAAAAGATCAACGCCAATGAAAGCACATTATTGTTGGCTCGTGCCTCAAAGATCAGAGCACACTGGCCTGCAGTGCCGCGTTCTCGCTAATGAAAGGGGAAGATGGAATTTTTGATGAAAAAGACGGACTTCCAGCTGAGTGCCTGCACAGAAAGGCGGACTTGAAAAGTATTCTGAATTCAGAAATGATATTTCTTGCTGAAAAATACCATACTTGCAGGCGCTCAGGGAATGCATCAACCATCTTCCATTCTCATACACCCAACTACTAAGCGAAAAATTTAATAACCCAAACCCTCCCCAATGTGACCACCAAGCCATCCCACAAGTGCTGCAATTTGGAGTTCAACTTTAACTTTCTGGAAAAACATTCCTGAATGAGATGCTCAGTTAGCACACGGGTGCTCGTGATCGAGGAAAAGTGTGATGATAACCATAGAATGGGAAATGGAACTTACTGCAGTGGAGGAAAGGAGTAGAAGTCAAAAATATTAATGGTAAATGAACGACCCTTATTCAATTACTGTAACTGCGCGGTCCTCTGGGTGCATGGTTTACAAACGCAAATACCCGCAGGGTGTATGCGGAAAAGCAACAAAATCATTTCTTGTCTGTGGCTGTAAGAAACATCCTGATGTAGTTTGATGTAGCGCAAGGAGTAACCAAAGTGCAGTTCATTTTTTATTAACACATTATGTATAATTTTTAAACAACAAAAAAAGTGTTGATACTAATAATGAGTTATGCTTAAAGCTTTGTTGTTAAAATAAAAACAAAATATGTTTTGTTTTGCACCCCTGATTTAAAAAGACATTTGCGTCACAAAGATGCCTCAAAACAATCAGACGCTCGGGCGTCACTTTCTCTGCTGTCGTATCACTACCGCCTGTCCACGGTTGTGTATGTTTCAGTGTTGACATGCGATCCCTGATAGCCTTCCGAGTTTGTAAACAAGGTGCTAACAGACGGCACAAGTTAGCTGGGATAGCTAGCGGTGAACAGGCAGCAGGGTGCACTGATGCGACGCCTGAGAAAATAACGCCCGAGCGATTGTGAGGTCTGATTTGTGATTTTATTACTCTTTCGAACGCATTTTGTTGGCCTGGGCAACCAACGGGAACTACTTTCCTCAGCACCGAAACCTGACCAGAAACCGGTTCACGGGACACCGTGGGGGAGGGGTAAGTCAGAGCTGATAGGGATGTCATACAACTTCGTCTAAACAAACCCAGAAAAAAAATCCCAACTTAACGTACAATAAGTGGTCCGCATCTAACTGTTTATTATCTAGCTCTGCATGCGCTTTAAAATGCTGTTGGTTTTATGCTTTTTTTTTTTTTTTTTTAAATAAACAACTCACCAGCATTATTCACACTGGCTGCTAGTTTGATCCTTACCGTTGTTACAACAGTGGTTCTGTTGCTGCCGTGTTCATACATGGCCGTGCGGATCAAAGGGGGCTACGTTTTTTCATGCACTCAGTTTATATGAAATCTTTATCACTTTTAGTGGCTGCTTTAAGTCCTAGGAGTGTAGAAGGTGTGTGGCGCGTGAGCGGAGAGCATGACATCATCCCACAACATCGCTAATCCACCAGCCCCGACTTTTGGAATGTGTTAAATTGAAAAGGGACCGGTGATTCCCCACACGGTGTGTGTGTTGTCACGCCAACACTGATGCCTGGAGATGGAGTTTCTAAAAGGGAACATGCACGTGCGCCCTACAAGTACTACTTTTTGGTGAACACAATCCTGTCAGAGAGGAGTATTCTTCTACGCGCCTTGATCCAAATATTCAAAAGTCAGGGTGGGGGCGGGACCCTGTGGAGTAGAAGAACGGGTGATGTCAGCCTCCATAGGGGAAAAGGGCATTAAACAACAAATTAAAGCAAGTCATGTGACCATTTGTCATACCAGCTGTTGACAAATTAGCCGAAATGTGAACGCGCGCCGCTTTGCTCCGGGGCCTCGTCTCGTCATGTCATCAACAACCAAAAAAAACATTTTGTTTTTTTTCCTCCGTGGATGATGCTTCCATGACAGCCCGCAGATGAAACTATTTTGGGATGAAGGCTTTGTCTTGGCGAAGGCCCCGAGGAAGAACGTGACCTTAACCGTACGAGCTACAGCGGAAGATGAGGTGGTGGCGTGTTGCGGCGCTGCAGACAGACAATCCTTCCACTTATAAATGAATCGCCCCCAGAAAAACGCTGGCGGGGAGGAACGACCGTGGGCGCCAGGAAGCACATGAGTCACGTGTGGCAAGGACCACGTTAAAAAAGTTACATAAGCATTGCGTGAACGACATTGCCATATGAAATATGTAAATATAAACATCACAAACTATGAATGTATGGCTGTGGATGATCATAATGCATTTATCACCATAAAACATCTTTTTAATGAATGTGAATCATCATTATTGACTTATTACATATACATATATATATATACACATATACACACACACGCACATACATATATATACACACACACGCACATACATATATATACATATACACACACACGCACATACATATATATACAAACACACATACATACATACATACATATAAAAAATTATTATAAATACACTTAGGAACCATAAACTAATAAGTACAATAAACTAATAATAATTTGCATGCCAAGTGATCTGTATATACGATATTGCTGTAATGCTATATCATAAATGAATAAATAAATACATACATATCCTAGTGGCAGCCATTTATTCACTTTTTAAAGAGAAAGTCATACATGTGGTTTACATGTGTATTTCATTAGTATTTTCACACAACTCTTTCATAATTTCATTGATTAATTACATAATTAAACCATGCTAATTTGGGTTTTTTGTATTTGTGTGTGCATTTTCTACAATGATTGATTGGTGACTATATTAACATACTTACGATGATACTAATATTAGTAATAATGTTCAATTATATTATTAACTATAATAAGGAAATAATTAAAATAATTAAATATTCATAATTTATTGTATTTTAAAAAACATTACAATTAAAACCGTTCTTATATTTTTAATAATTAAAATATAGATTTTTATATTATGACTGGATTTTTCCACGACAACACAACCAGAATAGACAAATTAAAATAGAAAAAAAAAAACATATTTAGGTTAAATTTGTATTTGTTTCGTTTCCTTTTCATTCTTTTTTTTACGGTTTCAACAGCACTGCAGGACAAACGCTCATTAAAACAAATCTCGTTGCATCATTCCCGTATAAAAGTATGATTACCTTGCCCGGGCCAACAACTACGTGATACAACAATGACATACTATATGGTCGCATTGGCCCACCGTTATCATAAAGCATGCGGAGGACCTAAATAAAGCAAGATATCATTCCCCTTCAGAGAGAACAGGCTTTGAATGTCACGGGTGAAGGAGGTTTTCAGAGAAATACAAAAGCAGATGAAGGAAAGGCAAGGGAGTGTGAGGAGGGGGGCATCTAGAGAGAGGGGAATGCTTTAAGGACTAGACTTTACCTGCAGACTCAGCACTATGTTCTCTGGCTGAAGGACACCACATGGGTTCACATGAAGATGGCATGCAGAAGACAAAGCAGCACAGTGTCAAACACGCAGCACAACCACCACGGGCATGACAGAGAAGCCGTAAAGAGGAACGATGCGGCACATTTACAGAACACATGCAGTACATGCAGCGGAAAAGACAGCAACACGTCTTGGCCTCTTTTGTCTGTCCTCGGACAGGAAATAAAGGCAAAGAGACGGGCTCCTGCAGAGGTTATTAAACGGGATTTTATACCCAAAGTGCTTGTCAATCACAAAGTGGCCTCGGCTTGTTGAAATCAAAAAGCCTTGCTTCATAACAAGGATGCCCCGGCGTGGCCTCGATTTGTCCAATCAGACAACATTCAATGTCATCTGTAAAGGGGGTGTAACGGTACATACCGCGCTTTTAAGGTCGCTTTACAAAAAGCAAGAGCGTTTTCAGGCTCTGACTTCTCCTTGGCACCATCGCTAGCCTACAGACATGTGACTACAATGGTACGCTTCAAAAACTACTCGCAAAGACGCCTATTTTGGACATTTCGAGTCTGCTGGCGCCACAAAAACGTGGTTTCAAATACCCCCCCCCCCCAAAAAAAAATATAAAACTAGAATATATTGTAGCGTTCCTGAGAGTATTTCCCAGCATGCTTTGCGGCACTTATTTTGCAAGAAGTCTGTCACTTGATGTGCTGTCATTTGTGTAGTTTGTGTCGGGGCCACTAACCTCCCGTTCATTTAATGCATTTTCTGCCAAAAAATGACAACTTTTTGGAGAGAAACCACACAAATTTCCCATTGAAAAATTAACTGTTTTTATACGAAACACGCAAGGCAGCAGACGGTGAATTCCAAATACGGTCGTCCCTCACAATATTTTTTCAAAATCTTTTTCCGAATCTTTCTTGGCAGACAATGATCTATTATTAGTTACATTATATTATCTAAGCACTGCATGAAGTCATGAAGCCAGCCATTGCATGGCCGACATGATAGTTCTTCTCCCATTCCGTGGGGAAGTGGTAAGTCTTTGTCTTAAGTTTAGAAATACATTCGAGGCTAACTGGAGTCCATGCAACATAAAAGACTAAAGCAACGTTATTTTAACTCTAAAAGGGCTCTAATAGTATTAAAAAATGTATTTTAGAATGTCACAACTTTGTATGGTACCAAAAAATCTGATCTGACAAATGCATGTACCGTTACACCCTTAATATCAATATCAAGCATTTTCATGATTTGCGTCATTCAGAGAGGGCATTTTTCAGCATTCATGTGCAATTTCTAGTTTTTCTTGATGCTTTTGAAATTTGATCGCATACTCACCTTCTGGTATTCAGTCTGAATGGCTCCAAAGCGGTCCTTGGCCAGTCTGACCAGGAGATCTGCAGGATGACAATAAAAACACTGACAGTTCAAGCGCATTCACTCATGATAATTGACATACTGAACTGCACACATAATGAATGACGGACACACTGTCTATTGCCACTGCCAGTTTGCAGTGCTACAGAATGAGAACTGATGGAAACCCTTTAGACTTATAGGAATGGTGATCGTCATGGTTACAGGAAGTGTACACCTGATGTGCTTTGGGAAAGGTCGCTTGCGCTGTACTTCACCTTCTGGGTTGGCTTTGTGTATTTGAGGCCAGGCGATATACGATCAGGGCTTGGGAGGAGGAAAAGATAAAAGGGAAAGCGCATAAAAAGCCAGTGATCATGTGTTAGCCTTTTGTTCGCATTGTGTTTCCCTTCAATGCAACTTTTCATTCCCTTTAGGGAGTTTGTTCCCATTCCGCCTTGACACAAAAGACATGAAACCAGAACTTTATGGATGAAAACAAAACTTCTGGGTTGGATTTTCCCCACATGCAGTAGAAAAACGGGGAAAAAAATATACAATGAGTGTAGTGGTGTCACCAACAAAAGGGGAAACAAAAAAAAACACTAATTCATAAATGTTTAAATCCTGTAAGGAAATATATTTTAAATAAAACACTTTAATAAAATTACATTTTATGAAACACACATAATCATAAATTAAATAATTATGTTATGAAATTGGTATTACATTTTATACAATTGATATTGTATAACATGTAAATATAAAAAATTATACAGTTTAATTTAAAATGACATTTATTTTTTGTAAATAAGATAATGTAATCAACAGCTTACATGCCAGCAACAATGTTGCTGTAGAGTAATATGAAAGAAAAACACTAATAATGATACATAAATATCACAATTTCCCAGTGGTGACTGGGGGTATTTATTTACTTATTATAGGAGGCCTTTATTTATGCCTATTCAAATAAGTTAATACACAATACATCAATAAATGATTTCTTAAAATAATTATTTGACCATATAAATGAATGTATTCTGATACTAAATGAAAAATATACAATTAAAATGTACGATATAACTATATATCAGATTATAACAAAACCTATAATAATACAAAGTAGATACAATATGATTTATTATTATGACACTACATTGAATGCTGGTGAGTAAGAACGTGTATTTAGCATTCCGTGGTTACCATTTGGTGTTGTGAGCATGTCCATCTATGGTGGGTCGTACTGCATGAATTAGCACAGCAGTTAAAACGAGTCCAGCTCAAAAGTGCTAAACGTGTCAGAGCTGAGGCTTATCCTCCCCTCTTATAGCTTGCCCGGCATTAGAGCTTCAGCTAAAAAGGCTGAAAGTATAGATGAAAAAGAAAAGAGAAGCAGCATAAAGACGTGCAGAACAGGCTGACACGCGCGGGTGAAGAAAAGCAGCAGAGGGAAGGTACGGAGGGCCGCATGAATGAAGGGATGGACGGATGCACGAGGAAGAGCGAGAGAGAGATAAAAAAAAAAAAAATCTAATCAAGTGTCTGTAAATGCCACAAGACTCCCGTATCAGCCCCTGACTAAGATCCGTGCTAACAGGCTTAGGGAACAAAGTAGGAAAATAAATATGTACGTAAGCCAGGCCTGGACACACTTCCATAGTGCTGAACTTCATTCAGCCTCTCGCCGCTTGTAAGGCACACACTGCCTGCTGGGGATTTTGGCGCTGGTGCCGTTGTCGCTACGCTACCTCTGCGCTCCTACAGAAATAGTAGACATCACGTTGCGGTAGGAATTGCGCTGCAAGAAGGGAACTCTCGGCTTAGCATGTTCCAGGGGGTGCGCTCAAATTGTTACAATGCATACTTAACACGGACCTCTGATGGAGGCTGTTTGACACTTCATTGTTCCTGATTTCATAAAAATTCCTGATTGTTTAATCTGCTCACAAGGTGAGACGTCAAAAGGAATCGCTACAAAAAACTTTTAGGGACCACATGCTGTATAGTTCCTTCAAGTGCATCTGAATTAGAGTTGAGAGTGCTCAATTTCTGTGACAAGTGGTGTCAGAAGCGGGACCTGTACAAGTGATGCAGATTGTACAATGTTTTCAACCCCTTTTAGCCTTGTTAACATGCGGGTTGATGGTCAACCTTCATGACAAATGGTGTCAGAAGTGGGATCTGTACCAGTGACCCAGAGCGTCCAGGTTTCCAACCCGTTTGAGCCGTGTTAACATGCGCGTTGATGGTCAACCTTCATGACAAATGGTGTCAGAAGTGGGATCTGTACCAGTGACCCAGAGCGTCCAGGTTTCCAACCCGTTTGAGCCTTGTTAACATGCGGGTTGATGGTCAACCTTCATGACAAATGGTGTTAGAAGTGGGATCTGTACCAGTGATGCAGATTGTACAATGTTTTCAACCCCTTTTAGCCTTGTTAACATGTGTTGATAGTAGTCAACTTTCATGACAAATTATGTCAGCAGTGGGATCTGCGCAAGTGACCGAGTGCACAAGGTTTTCAACTCGTTGGAGACTTGTTAACATGCGGGTTCACAGTAGTCAACCTTCATGAGTGACTCTGGGTGCACAAAGTTTTTATGTCCTATGAGCATTGTTAACGTGTGGTTTAGTCAACCTTCACGACAAATGGTGTCAGAAGTGGAATGAGGCAGTGTGCCCGGTGGTAAGTACCCATGGGACAGGACATCTGTGTGGAACATGGGCTCACCTCTTAAAGAAAGGAAGGTGTGAGACGATGAGAGCCATCGATATCTGCTAGAGTATAAGTTTTCAAATCTGGGAAAAATGGTGTCAGAAGTGGGAAGGTTGGATCAGCTACGTGGCTATTTGTGGCCTGCTCAGTTGGAAATACTGTGACAAATGGTGTCAGAAGCCGAGAGCCCAGAGGTAACCCGGGCCGTGGTAAATGAAAACGGCCAACATGCTCTATTTTGGCAGGTCACGGCAAGATGAAGCGTCATAAAAAGGAAAACAAATTGCCAGTGTACCTAAACTACACTTAATAGCCTTGAGTGTGAGCACAGTAAACACCTCCACAGGTCAGGACTGTCACCGTAGAATCTGCAACTACGGAGAGAAAATGCGGCTTATACTTCACACCCTCTCACACACACTCTTTTCTTTTCTATTTACGCAAGAAAAATGTCTAAGAGTGCGGCTGCCTTTCTGCGTGTGTGTGCTGGGCAAGTTCACCAGCTGCGGCATGCGTTCCTTCCTACGCGTCCTCCCTCCAGTGCAAAGCGAACTCACGTGCACAGCTGCGAGTGCGCTCGAGTGACCACATGAGCATCTGGAAACATCTCCCATGCGCTCACGTGCACCCGGACCGCGGCCGAACCGCGGCTACCGTGGTATGTTAGCGACATGACAGCCTCCCCTCCAGTGGGGATCACATTGATGGATGGAGGAGACACGCACACACACACAAGTACATAAAGTGGGAGAATGACGGCGAGAGACTCCAACGAGCCAAGGAGAGCGGCTGCTGTCGTCTCCGCTAAGCTCAAACGTGCTGAAATCAATTCATTGCGTGCGAAGTGACAAGCTCAACGCCGCTACTTCTCCTGATGTGACTTTAGACACGACGCGTCCCTCAATCTGCCTCACGCGCGACACGCTAATACCACACAGAAAAGACTCGACGACAATGAAGGTAGGAACTGGAAGATGTCTGAGCAGCAAAAGCAGGCAGTGCGTCGACTCTCGGCTTACACGACGACATCCAACAGGAATCCATGAAAGTTCCACGGCAGTCCGCAGAGCACGAGTGCTGCAGGCACCGGGGAGCTGTCGTTCATTAAGAGGGAACCACGAAAGTGATCGGCTCTCTTGGGAAAATGGGCCGCATGGTAGTTTTCCCAACAGGACGACAAGCGCGAGTGCCTTGCGGAGGCAAAACATGCAGCATGTCTCCTCCAGTCCTGAACCCATCCGAACCGAGCCACCTCCACTAGCTCCTCTTGATGTGAAGGAGGTCTACTTTGAGCCCCCCTCCTGGATGACTGTGCTCCTCATCTTCTCTCTTGAAGGGCAAACTCATTTTGGCCACTCGTATCTGTGATTTTGCCCTCCGGGTCACGACCCAAAGCTGGTGACCTAGCCGGGGGTAAGAACGTAGATCAATCGGTAAATTGACGTATTTTGGTTCTAATTTTGATTCTCTCTGATTCTGCGCAGATCTGCCTGTCAAGCTGTCGCTCAAAAACAAGATCACGAGATACCGGAACTCTTCCACCTGGGGAAAGATCTTTCTTCCAACCCAGGGGTTCAAACCCTTATTTTTCGGCTGAGAACAACGGAGCTGCTTAGCTGCAAACCTTCCCAGTAAACGGCATCAGGACCACACAACGGGTTTTAGATGCGAACCATGCTCCAGGACTAAAGAGCGCAAAGTAACGGACCACAAACCCCGTGCAGAGTTCTGTGTACAAGCTGTACACTGACTGCAGAGGGAGGAAGTGGGGTCACATGGTTCAGCACAGTTCTCATGGTGAAGATAAGTCAGGCCCGTTTAGTGTAGTCATCTCTGAGGCTGGCGGGTTCTCCGCCATCTCCAACACGGAGCGGACTCGGAGGCAAGGAAGGGGGATGGAAGGGGCGCCGCCGCGTCCGCCAATGAAGCGTAACAAAGGAAGGAGAGAACGCATGAGCTGCCATCCGCTCGAATCGGCCTCTTCCGCTTCTCCTCTTCTGACCCAAATGACGACGGGACGCGGCAACCCGGGGGAAGCGGCCGATGTTTGCGCCCTTCAACTAAGTCGGCTTTTCTAACGCGGTCTTGTCAGTGTGAGACGTTGCTCGGTTTGGAGCTTGAGCAGACATCATTCCATCATTTCCAGGCTGGATGCGATGCTCCGTGAGGCTCCGGTGCCGCAGGTTGGCCACCCGTGTAAGAGAGGCTCATTCCAGACCTCAGAACCTTCATTAACGATACAGGCAATAGTTGAAGTAACATCCTCAATTCTTATATTACAGTCAAACCTCAGTTTTAAACAAAAGTTCAAAGTAGAAGTATAATTATTCTCTATAAAACATCCGCAACGTGTTTAAGGCTTCACATGAATACAAATCCAAATAATCAGTTCCATGCAGTCAAAAATGTTAACACAAAACCCGTTTTTGTAGTTGTACAAATTAGCTTTAGCAACAATGAGCAGTTCTAAATACACACACCGTAAATAAGGAACGACAGGGATACGCAAACATGTTACTTTTACCTTCTTTGCAGACGTGATTCTTGACATACACGGTATGGCAGCGAGATCAACACGGACGCCACCTGTGGGTTTTGCCATGAGTTATTCCTTGAATTCAGTCGGGTTTCCCCACGTCACAGCTCAGCTTTTCTTTAGACCACGGCTGCAAAATATTTCCAAATGGAGCACGAGAACGTTGCAAGTACCGGCATTTTGATAAAGAAAGTGAGAAACACTACTGAATTAAAAAAAAAAAAAAACTCATAGCACAACAGGAAGGTGGAGCCCGTTTTGATCTCGCTGGCACTTTGTGTCTTTGGCAACGTCCCATTCATTTGTCATTCATATGCATTTAAAAGTGTTTCATGAAGGTAAAAGTATAATTGTAAAACTATAAAAGGTGTTTTGTGTTAACATTTGAGGCTTTAGGGTAACAGTGAGCTACAATCATAAACGGGAGCTGGAGCCGACTTCCTGTTTCCCCCTCTTGTTCCATTCCAGACAATAGGATGCTAACCGGGGCGGTGGCTAACTAAGGTGCCGCTGTCGTCTCCATTTCCAGTCAGTTCTTCTTCTGGAACAAGTCCGACGCAGGCTAGAATGAACACGGGCACGTACACACGGGCACGCACACACACACACACACAAAACTGCTCCATCCCAGACCACAGCCGAAGCAATCAGTGGAACTTCACTGACATTTCTGCCACCATTTCCTCAAAGAAACTCCCACCGCGAGGTGCAATTAGTCAAAACACGGCGCTGTTATCGTTCGACCTTTCCGAGGGTCGGCGTGATTGCGCTCGGCTTGCCCCTGCGGCGCCGCCACACGCAAACGAACGCAGAAATGATTAACGTGAAGGGAGTTTTGAAATTAACAGTGGCTGGTGTTAGATATATTTTTACATATTCGCTTTGGAGACGTGCGACTGCATGTTAGGTCACCTTGCCTTAACCGCGGAAAACGGATCACGGCGAGCCCGTCTCGGCTGTCCGTGCCGACGGAGAGGCTAATCCCAGATTGGGATCCATTTCACGCGCAGTGACGTGTCGCTGAAGGCCATGCAGGCATCAATGCGCGGCAGCGCGGCTGCCAGCAGGGAATTAAAGTGTTGCACAATATGGCTCTTTGTGCTCTGATGACGCGACACCGTCTTCGCTCAAAGAGGCAGCTTGAATGGGAAAGACTCCGGGGGAGGGAAGGTCAGCTGGAGCCGAAACGTCGACATGACGGGGCTTTCTTGCGACGCAGAAAAAAAAAAACCATGTCGTGTAGAAGCGCATTCTCGCGGACGGCCACACAATTAGGTTCACCTGCTCTGATGGTGGTGATATACTGAACATGCATACGCAAAACCAAGTACAGTAGATGTTATCAGTACATCATTTGGAAATTTGCCTGTAAGTCCATGTGATGATAACCGTAGAACTTGCCTAGAACTTTGAACAGTATAACATTTCTACAATTTTTTTTTTTTTTACTATATTCCTCTCTTATGAGAGTAAACACTTTCTCGCACGGGGAGAACATGCAAACTTCACACAGAGATTCCCAAAGGAGATTTGAACCCAGACCTTCCAGATCTCCACTGTGTTCAAACGTTATTGAAATTATTTCCTTTACAGTTAGCAAAGATTTCTGGCAACAATTTGACCGTAGAATAGACTACAGTAATCCCTCGCCACTTTGTAAGATACGAATGAATAAATCCTAATAAATAATATATAATAAATATATATATAATATAATAAATAATAATAATAAATAAAGCTTTTTGTTGGTTAAATAATAAATAATATATAATAATAAAGCTTTTTGTTGGTTAAATGGGGCCTACTGGTTGCCCAAAATTGTGCTTATTTAAGCAAACCTGATGCACTGTTGACACTTTTTCAAGCATAATAATGGCTAAACGAACTACAATACAAAAAAGACATTCAGAAAACGCATTCAAAGATGTTGCGATGATGTGCAGTATCCCACACGGACACTAGGTGTCAGTAATGTTACACTGATGAGACAACAGCCACAGCAGGAAGCGCTGCTTTAACAGGACGTTAAAAACACCATCCCACTACTATCATATGTGAGTCTATACAGTATGTCTTATTTTCACTTGCCTACTACTGTATTCATATTGTGACTACAGGGGTGTCATTTCATGTCTAGAGGGCTCTAATAATGTCAAAAACCGTATTTAGATTTATTTAGGTCATAAGCAGCTTTTCTATGCTCCAACTACAAAATGTTAAGGATTCCTACTATTGGGAAATTCTTGGTTGGTTCGGGAACCAAAACACTGCCATAAACGAGGGATTTCTGCATTGTAATTTGGTATAAATCAGAGGTGAACACTGTGTGGTTATATTGTTCAACTGTGTTTCTTCTTAGCGAGATACAGTGACTGCGCTTGATGTCGAACAGACGGAAGCTGACAAACATTTGCAATATTCATATCCATTCCGAACAACATCCCCGCAAACAAGACACGCTGGAGGGTCCGGGGCAGCCATGCAGTCAAACGGAACGCTGGAAAAGCATCGAAGTGAGCCCATTTTCTCCCTCTCATTTTTGGGGTTACCAAAAAAACGAGGAAGCGTTGATTGATGATTAAATAATTACGGTACAGAGCTCATTTATGTGGAGCGATGCCCACGCCGGAGATGAATGCACACACACGCAGAGCTAAACGGAACCAAAATCACAGCAAAAACAACTGCATACAAATGATTTGACTTTGTTTCCTTGAGCTCAGGGGCGGGGGGTACGTGGCCACGCCCACTTAGCTTTTGAAGATTGATTCTCAAATAATGCTTTTGATACATTAGTCGTTTGAGGTTGTCTGTTAAAACGACAACTGATCATAAAACGGAGCGACGTGTGAATTGTAGGGATGTCCCCATCCGATCTCCAGGATCTGGCTCGGCTGCCGATCGGCTGGATTTGGAAAATAGGCCTCCGCCACAAGATTGGACCACACTCCAACATGGCGGGTGCGGTGAAAGCGCCTCAAAGCTGGTTGCCACTCGACTCCCGCCACCCGGATGGAGACGAAAACGCAATTTTGTTAATCTAGAAATGAAATCAATGTTGTGTATTCTTTATGGTATGACATGAAACTACAATTTGCCGGACACATTAGGTGAATTTGCACAAAGTATCGGATCGGTATCGCCGATACCTGACTGATTTTTACTCCGTATCAGAAGCCAAATCACTGATATCGCACACCACTAGCTCGTGGGTTTGTGTCTCTTCCCGAAATTTGTGCTGACCTCCTGCTACATCTTCTTATTGTCGGGCAGATGGGGAGCATTATAACTGTTTGTGAGGACTAACAGGGAGCAGGAAATTTATCTGTGGCGGGATGAATGCATGTACAGGAATCGCTTCCTCGGAGTTGATGGAAAATAGACCGGGAGGCACAAGAGACACAGAGGAAGTAAAAATAAATGATCTTTGTCGGAGCGTCGGCTGGTTAAAGCTGTGCTTATGCTGATGTGCTCACATTCACACGACAAGGCCGTTTATAAATTGCCCCCTTTTTCTTTTTCTGGGATCAGTTTGTCTGCAGGATGCGTCCGACATGATGGCAGCCTCGGGCCACGCGGAGACGGATGAGGGCTCCAGTGAGTATTTGGGTTTAGTTACTGATACACACAACAGAGAGCTTTGGCTGCTGTTCACAGACTACAAGGAACAAACAACAAGCTGCAGCCACAAGAACACCAGCGGTCATTTACAACACAAAGCCACAAGCGGCCATTGTCTGCGGCCCAAAGCGCTGACTCGCCTCCCATCGTAGGATCGTTTACATTTTTTTTTCCTGTACATTTTAACAAACACTCCCTGTTCCCATGTGCACGGTACACACGCAGGCGAGCACCAACATGAGAAAGACTTTTCAAAAAGACATCATGGAATTCAGACAGCAGATGAAAGTCTGGCAACAGTTGCCAGGGAAACCCACGGGCGGCCATCGCGGGCAAATCGTGGAAAGCCTTTTTTCTTGAAAACACGACGACGTCCTAACGAGATTATGTGCATAATAAACTTGCCATTTTGAATTCACTACAAAGCTGAATAAATGTCATTAAATGTCTTCCAACGCCATAAAAATTAGAACCTTATTTTGAAATGTTTTGGTGATGGTAGCACATTCATTTATTTGCGGCAGTCCGCCACAGATAAATGTGGGCCACCACAAATAAATGTAGAACTACCCAGTTTGCTTTTCATGTTTTTTGCTCACTTTGTCTCCCACATCCATAAAGGAAAAATGACATGCGTCATGGCCCATCCATCCATCTTCTATAGCGCTTATCCTCACTAGGGTCGCGGGTATGCTGGAGCCTATCCCAGCTGACTTCGGGCGGGAGGCGGGGTACACCCTGGACTGGTCGCCAGTCAATCGCAGGGCAGACATACAACCATTCACACTCTAATGGACAATTTAGAGTCGCCAATTAACCTAACATGCACGTGTCCAATTATGCAAATTAGCATAACCCTGTAGCATGTGAATGGGCTGCTACCCAACAATAGCTGCTAATGATAGCTTCGTTAAGCTCATACACCATTCATGTTGATCACAACCTGGTGAAAGTTAACCATGATAAGTGGGATGCAGGATCCCTTATTTATTGATTAGATTTTTGCAGTTAGAGCACAGAATGTGTTTAAGGCCCTCTAAATACAATTTTACTGTTATTAAGCCACTATAGACACCTGTACACTCCTATTACGCACTATAGTAGACATATTAAGAAGACACTTGAGATGTCAGACATAAATAGTGCTTGTACAAGTACAGGAAGTGACATTGGGGGTTCAGAGTTGAGTTTTAGCCTGTATTACAGTAGATTACTGACACCTAATGACCAGTGTACAATACTACGTATGATCACAATGTCTTTGAACACGTCTTCCGAATGCCCTGTATGTGTATTTTATTTTGTTTGTCCATTTAAATGCTTGAAAATGCTTCAGTTTGGACAAAAATACATACAATTTGCTTACCAAGCCCAAGTCAAACAAAAAATAACATGATTTAGTAATATACAGGGTGGGCCAAAAGTAGGGTTATCGTTGACATTTGACATTAATTTACAAACATTATATTTACATGTAAGACATTTTACATTGAATATTCAATCTCTCAAATGCTCGAATATGTCTAATAAATGTACAATATCTAAGCGTAACCCTACTTTTGGACCAGGTTGGAAAAACTGATAGGGTTGAAATGCAATATTCAGCGCTCAAAGTGGCGAGGGAAGATTGTATGGGTTTTGTGCGTCAACTTGACATGGAAGTTGTTGTGGCGGTTTACCTGTTAGGACTGGCTTGGTCACCTTTGTGGCGCTGAGCTAGTATAGCTATATAGCTAGCTAGGCTAATGCTGCCCACTTACGTAACAAGACTTAGTGTCGTGAGTGGCTGAAAAAGCTCTTCATGGAAGTCAGGCGCTAACGTTATCTTGTGTTACAACTTAGTTTGCCATTTTATTCTTCGGCGGAGTCTTTAAAGACGACTTGAAGGCTACCTGACTCCACAAGGCACGCTAACGGCCACAAAAACAAAATGGCGACGACCCCAATTAGATAGTTTGCTTTGTTAGCGAAGACCTTCAACGCCTTCCAATTGATACGTTGTTCTCGTCTTTAGTTTTACATGTGGTTTCCACAAGGCAAGGCTGCCACGAAGCAGCACATTATGCGGTGATATTTTGGTAAATGGGCGCTTTCGCGGCTAACGCCAGCTGGTGCGAGGCTTTATTGGAATTAGCCAGTTAGCAAGGTGACTCACGGAGCTGCTAATCTGCAAAATGTTGACTAAGACGAGGAGGGGGGGGGCATCTTTGCACATCCGGAAGCACATTAAGCGTGTGCGTGTCTACATCATTAAGCACGCACGCGCTTAATTGCATCAAGTGAGAAACAAAACCCAAAACTCAAGAGCACGTGAAGCGAGTGTAGGGGCGTGGCCAAACACGCAAGCAGGTGCAAACTATTAAATGCTTCCGGTTCTCGTATAAAGTTTTTTTTTATTTTTTTAGCACATTTCCCTCACTTGACCGACCCGCGAAGCGCCCACCTTGCGGGAAGTCGTTGGGCTGGATCAAGCACAGCCAAGTGTGCACCATGTGGAACAGGATCCCGATGGGTCCCGGTTCGTAATGGGCCACCGTCTCGTAGACCCCTGCGGGCACGTAGCCGAAGTCCAGCGTGGCCGGCGGGGGATGCGGCCTGCGGGGGTCCTGCTCCTGCTCCTGGAGTTCCCCGGAGCCCAGGAAGGCACAGAGGAGAATCAGTGTCCCGGTTTTTTTCATCATGAGTCCGGTGGAGACCGGCGCGAGGGATCCGGTGGTGTTTGGTAAAGATGGAGGAGGGTGCAAGGGAAAACGGGGTCACAAGTGTCCGCACGGAAGAACCGCGGCTACCGCCGATAGCAGGGCATGGTTCTTTCACCGCCCCCTCCCCCGGTCTGCGCCTCCACGCCGGGAGATCCTCTCTCCGCCGTCTCCGCTCCTGGAAGAGTCCCGCACACGGGAGCGCGCTTGTCTTTCTCTCTTGCTCTCTCTCCCAGCAGCGTCGGCGCGTGCGTGGCCGGAGTGAGCCCCCGCTCCTTCAGCAGTGTAAGGTTATGCAGCAGGAAGGGCGACCCCTGGCGGACAAACCAAACACTTGCAGCGTTTGTTGTGTTTCTGGTTGGTAGAAAGAGAAGTGCTTAAAAATGTTTTGTTCACCTGACAAAGCTTGAAAAAAATGAAGAAAATCTTTAGAAAACCTGATAATGTAATGTGAGTTAAATTACAGCAATGGTTTTAGCATGACATTAAGTCTGCCAAAGAATATCAAATGAATACTTTTTCTAAAATGCTCACTTTAGGATGTATGCTTTTTAAGAGTGTTGTTTGTTGGTGTGGTTTGACTAAAGCAAGATAATGGAAACAACTTCCTGCTATCCGGGACAGCCGTGAGCGGCCTAAGGAGCTTAGAGAGTGTCTGCGTCAGGTTTAGCGTACAGTACAACCCATGATATAAAGGCTCCGGGACAGGTGAGGTCATCTGGAGGATAAATCTCAGCTTACAGGCAGCCACTGAAAAACACTGAGGGGTCGACCTGCAGTTTCCTTGTACAGGCGTGCATTTGTAACCATGGTTACAAGAAACATTTATTGTATTTGGCTGTTGACTTGCCACCTCCTCGTTTGCTTGCATCTGAAAACAAAGCAATCAATTAATTACAAATATTACAACTAATACTAATGTGGACATTTAAAGATCATTTTAACTAGACAATAACAACCAACATGGACAAAAACTAGATTTCATGTTCCACGCGCTCACATTGTTACATAATTGTTTTTTTTATTATTATTTCCAACAACGAGATGAGCTCTAATAGTGCACGCCGTCAATTTCTGAGGAGCTCAGCTAGGCAACAAAAACACAATCGTGAAGTTCCAAACAAAAATACAAATAGTGATGATTCCTTTGGCAGTAAAGAATATAATAGGCCATTATTGTCAATAAACTCTGTGTATGACTGCCATGCCCCCAACACGGCATCAAAGTACCTTAAATGCAGAAATTACTCAATATGCCAGATGATCACACCTGATAAATCACACCTTCACACTTTTGTTTTTTTTCATTCAAGTCACCTCAAGTACATAAAACGTACATAATTCCTCTAACACACACACACATTATATCATAATTAAATGAACACCATAATAATATAGATCATTTCTGCATTTCATCACAATAAAAGAGGCTTTTCATTGTGAAAGCACTGCTCCTATCCAAGCATGTAAACATTAGAAGAAGAAGAAAGACGTCGATTTAAGACAATTTGGTCCATCAGGTCAAATGGACAAAAGTATTGGGACACATTCTCTAACGTTCAGCTAACGAGTACTCCCGCTCCCGGGGAGACGTGGTCGTGCATCTTTGGGAGTATTTCTCCATTTCTTCCACACCAAACTCAACCGAGCACACCTTTAATCACCTTGTTTCGTGCACAACAACAACAGAAAAGAAGGCATACCATCGTCCAAAATGTGCTGCTCAGATGAAGCCATTGGGTGAATAATTAGGTGGGTGTGTTCCATCCCAAGACTTTCGTCCATTTGCTGAAAGTCGAATAATTGACAGATTGTAGCTGGGGCCACTCAACTGGAAAATGCTCTTTTTGCTACACGAGTGTGCCCGCGTTGTCGTTACCTTCAGTGGTCCAAAGGTGAAACGGTTCACCTGTTTGTGTCCTTCAAGAAAGGGAGCATCCCCCTCAGAATCTGTGCATTGTACCTCGAAAAGGTGGAATTGCTCCTGTCTCGTGTCACTCGAAAAGGAAGTGCTGTGCTCTCACTTTCACTCTCGCTGTCACGGATCCGTGCTGGCGCTGCATCGTCACACCTGCACGCTCACACTCCAGTTCGGCCATGCGCTGAACATCTCGCCCGAGTTTCCTGTCAGGGGAATCATCTGAGATGAGCGTCCGATAGCTTACTGTGAATACTCGTCTTTCCTGAGTCCAGTCAGTTGATGCGGTTGCCGCAGATGGTGAAGCGGTCGATCTCCAGCAGGTCCTTCTTGGGAGCTCGATGCTTGGGAGCGGCGGGGTCCTGCGCCGACTCCTCCTTTTCTGCCTCTTCGTCCTCTTCCTCCTCCTCCCCGGGGAGTGATGGAGCAGGACGCTCCGGTTCCGATGGTGCCGCTGGAGGTGGATGAGGGGGCGCCGAGGGCGAGGGGTCAGAGGGCAGTGGGGCGAAGTCTGACCTCGGTGTTGGCTGAGTGGTCACAGACGAGGAAGGCGGGACGGAGGACGTAGACGGGCTCTGACTCACCTTGGAGTCACCTGTGAAGAAACAAAAGCAGAATTCTTGGTCTTATTGCCGCCACCAAGGACTTTGTGTTATTGGGATTTATGATGTAGGCATGGCAATATCATCATGGGATAAAATACATATTCCATACATTTTTCTGTATTAGCTACTTTTTTCTCAAACTATATCAGTGTGGCTAATTTATGAGTACAATTCCCACGAGGCATGGTGTGGTCTAATCCCGTGACATCTCCTGTACATCCAAACTACTACTAATTGCTTTAAAATCTGTATTTTGGAAAACACTATTACCGAGACAGTCCATCAAAACGGCAGAAAACCCAGTAGATCAAGTGGAGTGGAGCTGGTATGCGAGCACATTTACACATACCTGCAATTATGACGACTCAAAGGCGGACCTTGGTACCCCTGGACCCATTATACTGCTGTTCTTAGTACGTGCAGAGAGATAGTAATATCCAGCAGTTCCCCGAGTGACACCACGTCAAACTTAGGCAACGTCTTTCTGTGCACCAAATATCCCATCTTACCACGTGCACACCCGCGGCTTAATATTCACCGGGAAGTACAATAATACATTCATATATAATGTAATGATAGTAACGATAATAGCAATTTAGACCAGACTTAAATACATACTGTACATATATACATCATCTTTAAAAAACACCTTCATTTGGATCGGAACCAAAATGCAAACTGCACATTTTGTCCACAGTGGAAAAATATTTATATACAACATGGCTGATAATATCGTCTGACTGATACTGGCAGGAAAAGGAGATACTGGTTCATGATGTTTTTTCTGCTGGTAATGATTTTGGCCTGCCAGTGATGACAAGCCTGCTAGCTCAGGACAGTACACCTTTGCCACTTCTCACTTTTAATTTTGCAGCTTCACTCTATCACAGGTTTTTAAAACTATTTTAATTGATACATCGTGCTGTTTTGTGGTGGAATATTGTGTATTTTTAATTTTAAAATATGCATATTTCAACCAATGTATTTTTCTGCCTACAGAAAGCATTTTCAAGCATAAAAATGACCAAATGAACTAAATATGAGGCATTCAGAAGACACATTGAAAGAGGTTGTGATGATATGTAGTACTGTACAAAGGTCACTAGGTGTCAGTAATGTTACTGTAATGTAGGCTGAGACACACAAGTCCCAGACTAGACTGCAGGGACATCGGGTTGTAACTGCAAGCTTGATTGGTCTCCCAACAGGCAGAGTAATCACTAATACAGGCTACGGTTGCCGCTGTATCCCACGCCAAGCTAAAACTTAACTCTGAACCCCTGATGTCACTTCCTGTCCGCCCTCCCACTCGGCTCCCCAGCACTGAAACACATTTACATTAACACACACGAGCGTGCGTCTTATTTATGTCCTATTTTCTCTTATGTTTACTATATTGAGTGACAGGGTTATAAGAATGTTAAAAAGTGTGTGTGAGATACCGCCGGGTCTGGAGCCAATTAACCGCGATAAACAAGCGATTACTGTATGTCCAAATTGAAAGTTGACTTCATCCGTTTCACTGGTGACAAGTATTCCAAGACGGGGTAGAGGTCAGCGCTGTCTGAGGTGGGTTTGCGCAAAAGGATGCGGCTCAAATGGCTAACAAGCAACTACTCACCGTTTAAATCCGCCCGGTGAACGCAAACCCCAGAAGCAGATGGTGTGTGTCTTGTGCTGTGCGAATCCAGACGATTTTAAAAGACAAAGAACGGCGGATTGTGCGGCGAAGCGTCGGTTTAAGACTGATGCGCAGCTCTAAGCGGGGTTAGCGTGGCAGCAGAGGGCTCAAAATTGTGTGGCCTTGCTCATTTCTGGGAATCGGGATGAGTTGGAAAGGGCACAGGGAGTCTGGCTCGGCTTTGAAGCCTGACAGGAAGTGACGCGCCATCAGGATCTTTGCCACCTCAAAGCTCCTGTTCAGAAGCGTAGGCGGAGGGAAAAAAGTGCACAGGGGATTTGGCTGCAGATGGCAGGGAGATGCTGCCACCTCCAAATCTTTCCTTACCTTTAAAGCAGCTGCAATGCGTCTACGCTAACGCTAACACCGCCATCCACTTGTGTGTGTGGTCGTCACCTGAGGGCGCCGTACTTGCGGGAGGGTCTGCTTTGCTGGGGGTCCTAACCGAGGAGGACGTTGTTGTCTGCTGCGGCTTCTGGAACAACTTGCCCTCCATGTTGGCTCTTTTGACGTAAACGCAGGACTTGCCCAGCAGCACGATGCTGTTCAGCACCTTCAGCGTGAGCAGTCTGTGGAGAGATGTTTGCTACCTCATTCGCAGCACAATTACTCTCATGGTCATAAGACCATGAACAAAAACAATCAGCCAATTCTCATCCCCGCAAATTAGCAGAAATTTGGGTGGTTTTCTTTCCAAAAACAGGCAACTTCCGCCCCAAAACACGCCTCCTTCATCTTAAGTCTGTATTTATTATTTATTAACAATAGAATGAATGTTAAAATAGCGTATTGAAAGGTTTTTTATCCACCATATAACCATCGGGTTGGGAGAAGGCCACTCTCCGACCCAAGCCATGCCACCGTGGTGCACAGGATAAGCAGAATGTTACATAGTAATGTTAAATACAAAATGAATTTCCGCCATTACAATACATTGATGAGACAATAGCCACCGTAGGAAGTAAGTTGTCCAGCAAACAAACAGAACGTGTAAGTCTAAGTTATCTTATTTATGTGTAATATGTCATATTATCTCTGATTATGGCTGCTTATTGGTAGCAAACGTAAAGATGACTAGGGGTGCTATTTTATGTCTAGAGGGCTCTAACAATGTTAAAACCCGTGTTTGGAAGGATGTAAACAGGAAGGACTAAGAATTGAACCAGCAACCGTGGGGTTGGGAAACGACCACGCTTATTTGACAGAAATGCATATTTTGGTGATGTGTCCAAATACGTCCGGCCTAGACGGCTAAATGACCTAACAGCGACTCAGTCGTGTTATCTATTCCCTTAAACTAAGCTCTGATAGTGTCAGACTACAAGTGGTACAGTCTTCCACTGATGCCTCGCTTCCCTCCGCGCTTGTGGGCCAAATGTGGCGTCTGCGAGGGTGAGGTGGGGGGGGCACTGATGAGAGACAGACAGACAAATTTGGGTCTGTGGAGCGCTGTGCCATGTGATAAGGCGCGAGGAGCGACGTGTATGTCAGTGAACTGCTGCCAAGGCACAGCAGCCCGTTCCAGTCAGGGCTATTAAAGAAAAAAAAAACCCGAGTAAAAGGGGGCGGGGTGGTCTGCGGGGAGGGGGGTGTATTTGGACTGATGGCACTGGAGATGACAACATTGTATTTTTCACCCTGAGGGAAATCTTCAATGGAATGCGCTGAATGAGCGCGGCTATCAGCGGCTCAGCTTAGGGAGAGCGTGAGGACACGACGTTAACGCTTACATAACGCTCTGCGTAAGTGTGTGTGTGTGTGTGTGTGTGTGTGTGCGTGCCGAAACACAGAACCTTACTAGTCATAAACAGACAGGAATATTATTCATGTAGATGACCTCATCATCTTCTTTGTGTCATACATTTATTGTGCACGTATATTACTTAGAAGAGCTCTACCCAGGGTGGTACTTCAAGTACAGTGCATCGTAACGGAATGAATACGTTTTTTCATGCCATCTTCAAGTGCACTACTTGGCTGGGACCAGAAGAGGCGACACATTTGCTCTCTAAACTGGAACAATGTGCGTTTTACTAATTTCACATGCCATTGGAATGAAAAACAATTGGAAATGTGCGTACTCCTGAAATAAAAACATATTTGTGTACAACATTTTTAGTATGTTATATCTTATATGGCAATGGATGCCCATCTTTTTCCACAGCACACAATTGCGTCTTACCCGAAATAAAAGAGTAGCAGGCAGGTGTAGGACAGAGCTCCTCGCACCTTCACTGAGCTCATGACCACTCGGATGAGCTGTTCCAACATAAAAAGGTGTTGACAGGCCAACAGTGTTGCATTTTAGCAGTGAGAGGCTGCGGCGTCTTACCAGAACGGCCAAAGGCAGCGGGATGAAGCCCATCCTGCGGGCCACGGAGTCACTGTAGTCTGTGCAAGCCTGCAGAGTAACACGCAACAGAACTGTAAACACAATAAACTAATAATGACAATGAACTAGAATAATTCCCCGTCAGTAAAGAGTGGGTCCAATGAATTGCATTACAAGCAGGGCTATAATAATAACAACAACAACAATATCTGCTGCTTGCTTACGTTCTTCTGTCGACTACTGACAAGATCAAACGCCAAGCTGGCTCTGTATTCACTGTAGACCTGCGAGACAACACGCAGGATGTCAGAGGATGGAGAATGCGAGCGCCAAAGGCGTCCCACTGAAATGTTTTGACGCTTTACATCTGCCGTGATGTCGTTGAACTTGGTGATGAAGGCGTGTTTGATGATGTCCACGGCCACTTCAGAGGTGAGGACCATGAAGACGTCAGGGAACAAGACCCAGAGGTGCTCTGCATTAGGGAAACACATGCAGAAATGCATTTAACATACAAACTGCAGCATGATCCCCTTTGTACAAAAGAAAGACAAATTATTATTAGTTGTAGTAATACTGTCAGTAAAATTCACAACATTTAGTGAATGGGAAATATAATCAGCAGCAGTAATAAAACAGCAGATGGCAGCAACATCCATGATTTTTGGTGGAATAATATTGGAAACCCCACCGCCCCACCCCCCATTTGCGCTTCTTCTCTCATTTCTCCAAAGCAAATGTGGCTGGAGATGAGCTGATGCCATAAACAAAAGCGGCAGCGAGAACGTGGCTGACGACGCGCCGACACGTCTTACAGCAAAGGCGGGAACGAGGCGGTAATGACTGACGGCTGACAGGCGGCGTCTGTCCGTCAGCGGCCGTGCGTCTGTCTCCGTGAGCGGCGCCGGGAGGGGGCGCTGTCAATCAGTCGCTTACGACGGGCTCCCTCTGGAGGACAAAACGCCTCAGGGCCCAGGCAGGGTTAACCGCAACCACGAGCTCAGCGCTTTTCTTGCTACTGTGAACGACCCTTTCGATGAATATTTTAACACTCGTGACCTTGAGTGTGTGTGTGTGTGTGTTAGACACATGGAAATGTGTCTAAATGTGTCTAAAAGTACGTGTTTTGGGTGAAAACCTGATGAGCTGGCAGCATTTAGACAGCTTGGAAGGATGCGTACCAAACCTTCTTTATCCCGCTAGGTCTGTGTGTCCGACAGTCTTGCTCTGATGGTGTGTGTGTGTGTGTATTTTGATTCTCTGCAAATTAAAACAACTGCTCTTGATTGACTTTTGCTTCTGCATCAGTATAATTTTAATCTCGTTTTATCTTCTAATCTTCCGGGCATCACTTTGCTCTTTATCGCCGTGATGTGGCCAATCTGTCCCCAACGACGCTCATAAAAGGACGAGCCTATCTTAAACAAACAGAATTATGACAGGCAGCGAGTGCACTGAGAAGGAATGGAGCGGCCAAACAGTCGTGCGTACGGCGGGGAACACGCTTTCCACTAACTATTCAAATGTCGGGGCGGATGATTACCCAGGTTCCAAGAGAACTGCTCCATATTCCTGAGACAGACGATGAGCATGAGGACGTGGCTGGTGAAGCGCTCCTTTATGTCTGCAAGAAGAGAAAGCAGGCAGGAATGGAATTGTCCTCTTTGGGATGAGGAGACAATGAAACATGCACAGAGGGCAGAGGTGGCAAAGGTGGCTTCATCACATCCCCGGAGAGGAAGCTTCTCGGTTATTAATGGGAATTAGAGGGAAACTGGCAAAAGAAAGCTTTTTTTTAAACTGCTTTATATAAGACCTTTTACACTAACTCTTAATTGGCATGTTGAGAAGACTCACCTCGCGTTCCCTCAAAACCCAAAACAGGGGAGCACATCCAAAATGTACACATGATGAGGATCTTTTGAAACCAGTGCCCTCTCAGATTGCAGATATCATCATTTGGAATCAGCTTGATAAGATGAAACGTATCTTACCACTGTTGGACATTTGGAACAAGTTGTTCTTTTCAAATTTTTTGAACACGCTGCCTTTGATCTCCACAAACTGTGAAACCAGAAGACCAAGGAGGCGAATTACCACGCTGGAGATTCATTTGCAAAACAATACTACTAAAAAGTACAGTTATGTGTGTTGTAATGAATATATCTGCATAGAAACAAAAATGAACGCCATCAGGCTTTTATTCTGCATACGGGTGGGATTCAATCTGAATATGTGCTTGTGTGCGTGCACGTACGTTGCTGGACATCATGATGGTGAGCAGGGACTTGTTGTGCGAGTTGAAGGCGACGTTGAGGGTGGAGGCTTGCACCATGATGAGGATGGCGTGGAGGACTGAGGAATGGACGCTCAAGGAAGCAACTCGAGTCTCAAGAGTGCATAAAAGCGGCCAGCAAAGGTGCCGAGGAGAAGGCAGAGCTTGAAAACCCGCAAACAATGTACAATCGTGAAAAATTAATTACTGACATGTAGGCTTCAATGTTAATAAATTGAATATTTACGTAGTAGAGCATAGAAACCCTGTTTATGTCTTTCTAAATACTGTTTTATAACGACTAAAATTGTCCAAAGGTATGAATGTGAGTGTGAGTGGTTGTTTGTCTATATGTGCCCTGCGATTGNTGAAGTGATGGCCAATTTTAAATTAACTAGATAGATATGTAGATAAATACTGTACTTTATTCATCTCCAAAAGAAATTCAGGTTTCCAGCAGCTCTGCAACAATGTCATAATAATTACAAATGTAATAATAATAATGCCAGTCCAGAGTGTACCCCGCCTCTCGCCCAAAGCCAGCTGGGATAGGCTCCAGCATCCCCGTGACCCTAATGAGGATAAGCGGTACAGAAAATGAATGAATGAATGAATGAATAATAATAATGAATTACACTTGTTATGCGCTTTATCAAAGACTCTCAAAGCCAGTGTGCACCATCAAACCCTCCGACCACCAGACTGTCTGCTGTTGCCAGGTAACAAATTTCAAACGCCCATGGAGCTGCTGGGAAGGATACAAACATAGAAGACGGCCATGAGAAAGTGAGGGATGACTCCTATGCTGTCTCTCTTGCGCTCTTTGGGCTCCGTGGCGGTCCAGTAGAGAGCGTCCAGGATGTCTTGGCCGAAGGAGGAGAAGAGGCGATCTGCCACCTTAAACAGACAGATGAACAACACAGGAGGATGTTGTTTGAAGTGGGATATTTTGAAAAACATTCTTAACTATTGTACAAGTGTAAAAAGAAGTTTGTCACTGTCGCTGTGTAACAGGCAATGCTGAACCTATTTGCTGATGAACCTACAAGTGCGCCAGTACCTCCAGCATGTTGAAGATGATGTAGAGCTTGATGACGGACTGTCCTCTGATCAGGTGGTACATCATGGAGTAGTCCACGTAGTGCATCATGGAGAAGCACAGCAGCAGGATCAGGCCTTTCAGCATGTCGCACACCTGCGCCGGCTGCAGCAGCCTGGACCCGCTGAACCACACAAACACCAGCGACTTACATGATCTACACTTCCGGCGCACGTCACATGGATTCTGTTACGCAACAAAGGTAGTCGTGCAAAACTGAAAGCTACATGCCCAACCATGACAACGCGTGCACATAATGGACTAACACTCAAGCAGTTCATCACAAAATCTTAATATGAAACATAATTATGTATGATTGTGTTTGTTTCTAATATGCTAATTACCGCTTTGGACCGCCAGTGTTTGTGGCGGCGCGCCATGAATACATTCCAGCCGCCACAGAAGAATTTGGGCCTATGTTTTTTTTTTTTTTAGATTTGCCGCTACCTGTACCCACACAAACACCGAGCTTGAGTTTTTGGAAATCTCCACTCCAGCTGGAATGTTAATTATGACATTATTATAAATTAAACGATGACATCGTCTAGCCCCCCCTTTAGATGGTGCAAGTGCACGTAATGTTGGGGCCAGTGACTGTACTTATATGAGGTCCATATATCCATTTTAGCACCAATAAGGGAGAATTTTGACAGGGATGTTTACTAGCCAGTGTGAGGTATCTTGCAGGCGGGAGCAGCACAATCATAAAAATAATAAAAATAATAAAAAAACACGCGTCTCCTCTGGGCTTGCACACTTTTATAATGAATGGCGGCGCCGACAGCAGGGAACGGGAGAACAAATCTGCAGGGCTGCTTTTTTATTATGAGCTGTGACAGGGAAAAGCATGGAGATGTTGGACTGTTTTAATGAAGGTCCCATCTAGTTAGCCACTGCTGATCTGTACGTCCCATAGCCGAGCAGCAACACGCGCTTCTAGTCACACAACTACAACATGAGCAACCTGCCGTCTCAGGCAACGCTACTTGTTACTGAGATAACATGGAGGTCACGGTAAAAAGGCGAAAAGAAGGAAGGTGGCGAGCAGGTAAAAAAGTAAGACGGAGATGGCGGAGAACGTCAAGCAAAGGTGAAACAGGCCTTTGGAGTGTTTCCTCCTCCGTCACGACTACCGTTGTGAACTTTAAAATGCTCCAACACACACGCACTGAGGTTTTTAAGGGCATGCACGCTCAGCAAACCTTCCCTTACAAAAACATCCATGTTTGATGCGGGACTAACCCAGAAGGTGTTAAGGGGACCTTGACGTGCAGAGCCCAGCTGAACATCTAAGGGTCATGGATGGAGACGTGGGTGGGCATGAATGGGGAAACGGGGATGGAGAGTGGACATCAATATTCTGGCGTGTGGGAGGAGCGTACCTGCTTCTTCTGCAGTAGGGGCATGTGCGTGCCCTGCAGGGGGTGGAGCCACAATCGGACGGGGTGTAGGCGGGCACAAATATGGGGGTGGGGTCAGCAGGGCGTTTACAGGAAGACCAGTGAGTAGTTTTTTGGTTTTTACTGCATTGCTGTATGTGTGTTTACAGCAAAGAAATAACATTTGATCTTTTTTCTAAATTCTAAAAAAAATAAAATAAATAAATAAATAAATTAAAATTAAATAATTAAGAATAACATTGATTTATTCCATTTAAAATGTAAATTAAACTCAGTTGTATTTGTTATGAATTATAAATAGTTCAAATTACTATAACAAAAGTTAAAAAGTGAGATTCATTCATAATATATTTTTAGATATTTTATTTTATATTTTCTATCTAAAGTATGAATACAAATAAATTCAGATTTGACAAATGTGATTTGGAAACAATACTTTAATTTATACAAAGTGACTGTTGACTTTAAATCCTGCATATTACATTCAAAATAAATACAGCTGCAATATAAATAATCAATAAGCGGGAAGATAAATAAATAAATAGAAGCTTATTTTAGTCTTGTATATTACATGAAAAACATGTTTGAGGTTTTGTAGTGCACAAAAAGACTGTTTTATGTCATTTTAAATTGTATATTAAAATAAAAATGAAGATGTTAATAAATAAATACACATTTAATTGAAAATGGATGATGTCTGAGACAAGGAGGTGACGAAAGCATTCATATTATCATGAAGGAACTACGCATGTAATTCAATTAGCAAGTGGTTGAGTTATTATTATATCCGTATGTTGAGACATTCCTGCGTGGTCCTTGAAGTGAAATATCATGTTAATTAGTGCAATTAATTAATCTATGGGTTTGTCATCATTCATTGGCTCATCTCATGCATGCTGGGTGAGTCACTTTGCTGCTACATACTGTAATGAATACTAATAACCAACAGGGGGCACTAACGTTCCTTTCTTCAAATACTGGAAGCTCAGAGGCCGTCAAGCCATCTCTTTAAAAAACGTGTGTTGTTTCTGACCTGAAGCCGCAGCATGGCAGCGTGAGGAGGTGGAGCAAGGCCAGCAGCACCCTGAGGGGCAGCAGCGTGAACACGTAGAGGAATGCGTCCAAGCACAGGAAGAAGCCAAAGATCATCAACTGCAAAGAAACACCCAAAGATCATCAACTGCAAAGAAACACCGTCCAGTTTACAACAATGACACTCCACAAAATGCAGCTCGTTCATAACACTTGTTTGTGAGCAGTGAAGAAGCTACGCTAGGTTGTGGCGTACCTTCACGTCTGAAAATATACATTTTGTGGTCATGTTAGACTGAGCTGTGTCTTCTTAACGCTACAAGGTATAGTGTTAAAGGCACGCCAGCACGTAACGATGGGAGGGTTTGCTGCTTACTGGCAGGTTCTCTGTGACTTTTTTACGCAGCAAACAAGCAAGCACACCTTTATTTAGACAGCTCAGCCCACAAAAACCCAACCAATGAAGTAAATCTTAGCTATCTTAGCTATAGAAAGACGCAAGTAACGGATGTGCACCCCCAAAAGAACCCTAAAATGTCATAAATGAGCCTTAAAATGAAATGAAAAGTGGGCCCCTCCAAATAGTTCAACTTTCTTCTTTCATTAATAATCTTTGGAAATTTTCTTTCCCGTAATAGTTTGAATTTATTTCCATAATATCAAACCTATTCCCCAAAGAATAAAACTTTTTTCTACCTAAATACTACTCAAAATGTGACTTATTTCTCTCGCTAGATTTTTTTGTCTTAATATTTTTACTTTATAGTCATGACATTATTTCGGCAACCCAATTTTCCAAACATTCCATCTTCATAATATTATGACTTAAAAAAAAAATAATAGTAACAACAAATCAACTTTATGGTACTAAAATGACGATCTTTTTCTTCACAATATTACCACTTTAGTATCGTAAAATTGCATATTTTTCTTGTTGGATTACAATTTTTTTCTCTCAAAATTTTGTCAACCCACCCCCCACCCGTCACTTTTCGGGTCAGGTCCAGCATCGAAATGTGACGCAACAAAATTCATAATAAAGGCAGTCAAATGCCAAGGGAGACTTATTTGGATTATGAAGTCTCCCTTGGCAAAGACATTTTGCTCAGCATTTAAAAGCAGCTTGACTACCATTCAGCTGTTATGATGCTGGACAAGACAAAAAAAAAAAATATATATATATATATAAAAAGATGAAAAAATAATAATAATAATTTGTGATTATATCCTCATTAAATTACTTCTGACACTTCCATTTTTGCTACTTTTTTTTAACTACTGTTTAGTTACCATGGTATATTTTTCCAAAGTGCCACAGGCCAATAAAACAAACTGGACACAAATGGCCTTTGGGCCACACTTTAGACACCGCTGCTCTAAACCCCATTAAATGACTCTCACATTTTCACATATCAACATTTAAATACCAATAATATAATCTTAAACAACATACTAAATATTGACGTTATTCGTAAATAGTTTAAAAATACTATAAATACCAAATGAAAAAATAATATACATTTATTTGCATTCTTAAAGTAAGGCATACAACAGTGTACTTACAAAAACATCGCACCTTTTCAAAGCCTCTTCCTGCTGGAATTATTGCTGCTGATTCAGCCAACCTCTTTCTATTCCAGCTACCATTAAAAAATGTTTTATTATTTACATCCTACAGCAGGAGAAAGACGTGCGTGGTAAACGGACAGAGTATCATACTGTAAGACAGATAAGTACAAGATGTTGGTCAGGCAAGAGAGAAGTCGGGGAGTCAGTAATGTTACACACATCCCGCTGTGGCCGCCCAGCAAGTCAAAGCTTCTTTGACTAGATGGAGCAGAGCTTTTGCCGAGAACAAAATGAACACGACCTAAAGTGCTGCAAGGGGCGAGGAAGTTATAATAAAGAATCATCGAGTAATTCACTGCCAGTACATGAATGGGCTTCAGTACACGAGCTTCCCGAGACTGCCACCTGGTGGCTCATGACAAAAACAGCAACAGTATTGTAAAAAATAAAAAAAGGCAGGGGATAAATAATGCATAAGTCACACTTCAATGGTTTCCGATCATCAAACAAATGTAAATATTAGTCAATGACAACACAACTGAACACTAAACGCAATTTGTTTAATGAACCTTTTTATTAGCAAGGGAGACAAACATACCAATCTGTGTGATTAAGCCCCCCCATTAAAACATAACGTAACTGACATTAATTGAGATCTATCAGTGAGAGCCATTAGCCACAAATGGTCGGCCAATCAAAAATGACCCCAAGAATGCAGTGATAACTCATCAGGTCACAAAAGTCCCCACAACATCGTCTAAAGAACTACAGGTCTCACTCGCCTCGGACTCCACCATAAGAAAGACAAAAGCGGCCTGCAAGGCAAGTTCCAGGACCAAAACCACTGCTGGACAAAAAAAACATCATTGCTCGTCTCAGTTTTGCCAGAAAACATCTTTGGGGAAATACTCTTTGGTCTGACGAGACAACAGTTGAACTTTTTGGAAGGTGATGGGAAACGCTTGAAAGCAGTTGTTGCTGCTAAGGCTAACCCAACCACTTCTTAGCTTTCGGCTAAAATCACTTTTTCCACACAGGGCCATGTAGCTTTGCATTTTCTCCTCCCTTAAAAGTAAAAAGTTCCATTTAAAAACTGCATTTTGTGTTGAGTTGTGTTGTCATTGGGTAATATTTCAACACTGTATGCTGTACTAACAAATCAGGAGGGGGGCAAACATGTTTTCACACCACCGTACATAATAACGTAGTAGTTGTACGCACACACTGTAAGACACTTTAGGAGCGCTCCAAAAGTGCGAGGCAGAGAGGGGACCTCGTGTACAAATCCCAAACTGTTGTTTTCTTCTCCCGAGCAGACGGTAGTTGGAGAGGCTGTTACTTCCTCAACGTACTAACTCATCATACAGTATAGAACAGCTTCAGTTTTTTACACTCCTATCATCATCTGGAGCGTACATTATATCTGTTTGACCCCACACACACACACACACACACGCACACACACACGCACACACACACACAGTGTTTAGAGGCAACTCTGTGCTTGACTGGCTAGGGGTACGTATTAATTAGGTACCTTTTTGAAAATGTACGGAGTAAAACAGCAAAATGTGTGTACCTTCTCCAGTTCCTTGGGGATGCGCATGCACGTGTACACGCGCTGCCTGCGCTCGGTGTACTTGGCCTCATTGTGCTCCAGGAAGTAGCCTCTGGTCAGCTCTGTGCACACAAAGCGCGTCAGCGACGGATCTGGAACAACAATTCATTGGACGTGGTCATTGTGTGCGAGCCGGGCCCACATCGGAGCAGGGTGCGCTACCTAAGAGGGTCCACAGCTTCCGTACTGTCTTGAATTACTGCAGCTTGACTTGTCAGCTTGTCGTACATGTCGCCCCTCATAAACTCGCCCCGGTTCAAGGAAAACCCACTTGGACCCAACAATGCGAGGCTTGCAAGACCTGGTGCTTAAGTATGCTGATTCAGCCTGAAGCCTGTTAGGATTGCTGTACAGGCACTGCTAGATACTATTAAGTATCGCATGTACACTCACTGGTGCCCGCATGGTGACGATAACAACACAGAAGAACTGGCAGCGTAAATAACAAGCCCACATGGTATGCTGTATTTTGGGCATTCATCGACATCTCCAACCTGACTGACCAGTGTAAAATTGTAAAAAATCATCCAAACTCACGGAAAAACACATTTCTCTAGACAATACACACAGGACTTGGTGCATTTGCATGCCCAGGAGAAACAAAAGCATACTTTAGGTATCATTCGGGTTGCTTTTTGCATAGTTAAAGCCGTTTGCCTTTTCATGTCCGCACTGGCCGACTTTGACCCCGAGGTGATGTCAAGTACAAGACAGTAACCGTTCGTTTATTGCAGTTAATTGGTTCCAGACCCCACCCCGATAAGGGAATTTAAACCGAGAAGGATTCCTCATTTATAAATAAATGAGTTGGTGCATTTATTTGGTGTTTACAACCTTCCAAATATGTTTTCCTAACATTATTAGAGCCCCCTGGACATGAAATTACATCCCTATAGTCATCTTTACACTCCTAGAATGATAATCAGTGAATCAATGAAACACACAATGAATAAAAACGCATTTGTGTGCATGCGTGTTTGTTTTTCTCCTCTTGCTCTCTACCAAACAGGCAGGATGACATGAAGGTTCACTCTGTGCATCTGTCTCAACACCTGGGAAGCGTCGGTTCTACAGCAGAATGAGCAGAGTGAGTGAACCCTCCTGTCAGTCATTCAGCCTCTTCGTCCCAGTGGGGAGAGGCAGCGGGCGCTAGCTGTGTGTTGTCTGTTTGGGTTCAAAATAACTCAAAAGGTTCTGAATGGATTAGGATGAAATTTTCAGAAATTGTGGGAAATGGGACATGGAACTTTTGGAGGTGATCCGGATCACTATCTGGATCTGGGAATTCTTTCCCATTGCGAGAGATTTGAGCATATATAGGTCCACAACAATGGTCAGAGCACTTGGGGGAAAATACAGAACAGGCTCCAACAGGTTCTACAAAATATCAAAAGACTGATCCAAAAATGTGGGACTATTATTTTGGTGTGAATGACAATATAGAGAAAAGTGCGGCACTTGGCAGGTCTAGTTCTTATTGTTGTGTGTTTCTTTTATTAAAACCCACATAAATGGGGTCTATTTTTTCTTGCTTTTGGTTGTGATTGTGATGTGCAATTTTGCTAAAAGAGAGTGTCAGTTTTATTTTTATTGGGGATGTTTTTGTTGATGAATTTTTGATGTTGTTTGGTTAATCTTGTTATTTTAAAGTTTTTGACACTCCAATTACAATGAAACACTATTAAGAAATGAAAGATATGGTGTACTTGCATTGTTATGCAATATTTTATCATTACATTCAAGAAACAATTGTCCCAACATAATGTTGACAATCACATTGTTCATGGGCAATAATTCGTACGCCAACACAAAACCACAGGAGTAGCCCTTGTTATTATTATGATTTTATTTTGCTATTATTGATCCTGTTGTGAGATCATTACAACCAGCAAGAAAAGCCTGTTCTTCCAGCCCTCAAGGCTGGTGCTTGTGTTACTAGTGACACCTGGTGGGACAAAATGTTGACAAATTTGTCTTTGGGGTGTACTCAGCTGTGTTGCCGGCTGTTTAAATAACAATGGCTGTGAGTTGACTTATACAGCTATATAAGCTATATAAGTGTCATTGTTCAGACACTGTGTGTCAATAAAGTTTTTTATATTATGGAAAAAAGTAGCATTTTAAGCTACACGTCACTATTTGACATAGCTTATATATGTTAGAATCCGGTTTTTCCTCGTAAAAACGTACCTTTTAGTCACAAAACACCTAACAATAAACGTTTAAAAAATGTAAAAACTGAGTTAGGAGAGTAAAGCAGGCAAGTATCGGGAATGCTATCAGCGCTAAAGGGGAGGAGCGATGGCGACGTTTTACCTGCGGAGTGATCTCTCCTCTCGCGTCGGACAGCGCTAATATCGTAAAAGCCCAACGTCTCCGGCAGCGGTGAAGAAATGACGTCTTTCCCCGACTTAGCCGCTCCGTCCCACGACGGACTGAGTTTGTTTTTGCGCTCGCCGTCCGCCTCTTTCTCGTCTGACAGCTCGGTCCCCGACGCGTCCGCCATCTTTACTGTGGGACGGCCGCTGCCGAGTCGCGCCGTGACGACGTCATACACCGACGAACGGGACACGTGATCGGTTAGGACTGGAGTAAGCAAACATAAATAAAAATGATGGACAAAATACATATAATAATGTTTTAATAATAGTTGCACACAAAAAATTGGTACGATAATTAATCTTGCCCACATGTAAAAATAGAGGAATCAATTGTTTGGCTTGATTAAACAATTGCAAAATGTGTTGTTACATCATTTTTTAAAATTTATATTATTTATAAGCGGAAGAAAATGGATGGATGGATAGCGTTCACGCCAATGCTGTTGCAGTACCCGGTGTCAGCCACTTGATGTCGCCAAAGATCCACCGAGTCCTTCTGCAAGTCAATTCTACCCAACAACAGAAGTTTGCTGAATCCATGTGTGCCTTCTCATTCCAGCCTGAAATCATGCTGGAAACTCTGACAATATCCTTATTTATCCCTCCATTACTTGCTGTTATTGGTTTCCCCTGCCAACATTTAGATAACCAAATCATTTTGTTATTAAAAGTGATAAACGTGATTTGAGAACCACCAGCGAGGTGCGAGACACCGGGTCTTCGTAAGCACGGTTTATTGGCACACATAATGGTAAAGCATACATACCAGACATCAGTTATGACACAGAACACCTCTGCTATATAATGTACAAACGGTGTCTAATAATACTAGGCTCAAACATATTCAGAAATGCACAAATAAATAAACAACTGTGTGAAGACATGCACCTCTAGTCTTCTGGGAAGTTCAACCAAAAAGAGATCTGCGTGTGTGTGTGCGTGTTAATGAATATCAGCATTTTGAACACACAAATACAAAGAGGCCGCATGGTTTCTGCAGGGTGGTTTTGGGCATTATCTGCACCTGTCGTCACAAAATAAACAGAAAATGTGACGACGTCGTTGTCAACTTCGCGGCTTTGGTTCTGCACTAGTGAAAGAGGTCACGGTGTGTGTGTGTGTGTGTGTGTGTGTAGGTGAGAGCTGTAAATCCAAACCCACCCCTGCAGAAAGCACAGCCCCTTGTTCGAAACAAATCAGCTGCCATATCCAGACTGGTTTCAAAATAGACTCCACCTCTATTTACAGAGCTACAAACCTTCTTACAGTCTTGATCAACACAAAAGGGTGTTGTCTTTTTGCACGTCAAATGAAGTCAAATTCAACTCCAATCTTATCAAAAACCATGCAGGAAAAAAGCATCAGTTCGGGAGTCTTAAAGGGAGAAGAGATACACTGTCTTGGGGAAAGGTGCTGTGTGGAATGACAAGCTTTAGCCGGGAACACAATCCAGCTGCTTTGCATGAAATCACAATCTGTGATGTGAGCGTGGGGAGGGGAATAAGGAGGAGGACAAAAAAAAAAAAAAAAAACGATTTTGTCCGTAGCGGCAGACGACTGCTGTTTCCCGTTAATTGGAAGTAGGGATAAAACCATTTTGCAACGTACTAAGCTGAGGTTTGTCTCCACGTGTGCTCGCGCGTCCTCGGCTGGTGGCTTTAGTAGAAACCCAAAACAACAACAGCGGAAAAAAAAACCCTTCTTCTTCCGTGACGGTTGCGGGTCACGCAGGTCAACCAATCGCAGCCAACAGACACTCCGGAGACACAACTGGAAAAAAAAGATGTCCACACCTTGTTGTTTTTTTTTACATTTTTACATTTGAATGGCAGAGCGCTTGGTGTTTTTTCTTCTTCTGTGAAGCGTTCAGGAGGCGTGGCTATTACTGCTGTCAGTGTTCTCCAAGTAAAGTAGAAGAAGAAGAAGAAAACGTCCACAGTTTGCGGATGTGCGTGTCCACAGGTCTCCTACTGCGAGGCCTGCGGCGGCACGCTCTCGGCTTTGCTGTCCTGGCCGGCGTTGGGCGCCTTGCTGCTCCACGGCCCGTTGTTGCCCAGCGCCGGCGAGCTGGTGAAGTCGTCCTCGTCGTCCAGGCCGTTGGTGGCGTCGTACTGCGTGTTCTCCAGGCGCGTGATCAGACGCTCGTCCTCGTCCCCGAACTCGCCACCCATCAGGGTCGGCTCGCCCACCACCATCACGTCCTGCATACACGGAGAAAAAAGGTTGAGTCTGTGCGACTTAATTACACAATCATTCTATTATACACTAATCTATCATTTAAACCATATAAACATAATCTATAGCACGTATAGACCACTGTTGTTGGGCGGAATTCAAAGGGACTACAATCATGGCCCCCTAATTAAGCAATTGACTCACGAGACCGCGCCACCTGGTGGGCAGAGAAACGCAAACAGGAAGCCAGACGCGCGCGCGCACACACACACGCACACACACTAAGAAAACGATTTAAAAATCAACACTTTTACTATTAAGACGCGTTTATAACTTTATTCTGACCCGAACACGTCGACAGCGGGGCTATTCCAACACCAATTATGTATCTCCCGCTCACAAACACGTCTTACCTCGTTGTTTCGCCCTCGGAACACTTCCTCATTCTCACGAGACGACGCAGAGGTGCTGAGATTCTGAGATTTTGAGAATAAAAACCTAAATGTACGACACTAACGTCGTTTATTTACAAGAAAAATCAAGTAAAGCCGTAGCTTTACGAGAATAAAGTGACGTTACAGGCATAGCCTGAGACAGCTATGAAAAGGGGGCCTTATGTGAGGGTACTGGTGAGATGATGCTAACCCATGCTAACCTGTTTGTACTTAACTGCTCTGTTTTGCTGTCCCGTAAATAAAAGCTTGTCTGAAGCAAGAGGAAAGTTTCCCTCCTACCTGAAAAATTATGCTATATTTTCCCTCTTTTTTTCTGGTAATTTTACGAGAAAAAGTCCTAACTTTACGAGAAAAAGTCATAATTTTAGGAGAATAAAACTGGTAAACATAGGAGAATGAAGCGGTAGTATTCCGTGTCATACGTGTCAGAGGGAAAACGGAGCATAGCTCACAAACAGGTTAGCGTGGGTTAGCATCATCTCACCCGTACACTCTAGTACCCCGTCCCCTCCACATAAGGCCCCTGTTTCATAGCTTCCTCAGGCAATGCCTGTAACGTCAAGTAACGAATTTTATTCCCTGAAGTTACGACTTTACTCTCGTATTGGTACGAGCTTTTCCTCGTAAACGTACCACGTGTCAATTTACAACTTTAATCTCAGATGATTTTATTACAGGCATTACCTGAGACAGCTAAGACTTGTGTGACCTTTGGTCCCGTTCGAAGGTAATAATACGACTTTTTTCTTGTAAAATTACAAAGTTTAATCTCGAAATCACATATATGTATTTTTTTTTGATGTGGCCCTAATACTGCGTTGTACAAAATACAAATTTTTGACCTGGAATTACTATAAAACGAAGTTGATAAAAAGGTTTGCAGGCGTCGGGGGGGGTACGCGGCTCCATGCCACATGTCTGAAGGGGTACGCCGCTGTAAAAAGTTGGGGAACTGTACTGTACACCAACTGCATGCCGGTGGGTTTTTTCAATCCGTTCATCAAGTCAGCGCCCCCTCCTTTAACCCGCGGGAAAGCTGCACAGCTAAATGGAGCGCACGCTTCACTGGTCATGTGTGTCACGGCCACACACACACACACACACGCAGATATGTTTACCACATCATAATTGCGCACCTGAAAAGCACAAACAGGCAAAAAGCCCCTGAAAGCATCCTGGTATACGCCATACGTAACGCCAACAAGCAACAAGCGCCGATCCAAACAAACAGCGAGTTTGCTGACGAGTGCCAGCCGGACTAAGGAAAACCCGAACGCCTCCTCCCCGACGGCGAGCGTTTTTCCGCCCGACGATGTCTTAATGCCGCTAATTCGTGGAGGTGAGCTTTTCAACTAAACGACAATATCCACACTGATTTGTCCATTTGCATAGCTAATTAAGTCATTAGCTTGAAAACCTGCTGATTGCCAACAAGCCTTGCAGTCGCCATCTGTTCTCGCGAGGAGGCCCGACGTCAACCTTCCCCTGGACCTCCTCCTCCTCCCTTGAGGGGAACAGCTGGCGGCGAGTGCGAGACTCGGGAGTGTTAATTGTCAGGTAATTATCACGGCCTCCTTGCCTACTCATCTCGTTAGGAGCTAGCCTTCACGCTAGCACCGGCGCCCGAGCTTTGAACGGGGCGGACCGGGCAGTCGTTCCCTTTGGCTGATCTCGTTGCGCAGGCCCTTTAGCATTTTTTAAGCGCCGGGGTTAGCGTATTTGCAGCGTAAAATACTTGTTTTTGTCTTTCTAAAGGCTCTGTGTTTACACCACATTGCTCAACTGTAAAGCGCAAGGTTACGTGGCCATTGCTCAAGCTAGCCAGCTAACTAGTTAGCCTCCATTTTATTTCCTGAATTCTATGCTAAAGAAAGGGTATAAAACAGAGTACGGGAATAAGGACAAAGAAGCCAAAAATGTACCACTTCCACATGGAATGGGAGGAGAACTCCTATTTACTCTAGTGTGTCGGCTATATTACACTAGTATGTAGTTGATCCCCGCACTTTTTTGGATTTTTGGGCTAAAAACAATAAATAATAAAACAGGAAGTGATAATCAAACCACAATGTTGCGAGGGATGACATTACATCAAAAACATTCACCCGCTTTTCAAGAAGGGGGACCGGAGGGTGTGTTCTAACTATTGTGGGATCACACTCTTCAGCCTTCCCGGTAAGGTCTATTCAGGGGTTCTGGAGAGGAGGATCCGCCGGACAGTCGAATCTTGGATTCAGAAGGAGCAGTGTGGTTTTTGCCTGGTCGTGGAACTGTGGACCAACTCTATACTCTCAGCAGGGTCCTTGAGGGTGCATGGGAGTTTTGTCGTGCATTTGGTGCGTTGCCGGCAATAAGTCGGACCCGTTTCCAGTGAGGGTTGGACTCCGCCATGGCTGCCCTCTGTCACCGATTCTGTTCACTACTTTCATGGACAGAATTTGTAGGCGCAGCCAGGGCGTTGAGTGGTTTCAGTTTGGTGGCCGCAGGATTCGGTCTCTGCTTTTTGCAGATGACCTTCAACTCTCATTGGATCGGTTCACAGGTGAGTGTGAAGTGGTTGGGATGAGAATCAGCACCTCCAAGTCCGAGTCCATGGTTCTTGCCCAGGAAAGGGTGGAGTGCCATCTCCGGGTCGGGGATGAGGTCTTGCCTCAAGTGGAGGAGTTTAAGTACCTCAGGGTCTTGTTCACGAGTGATGGAAGGATGGAACGTGAGACGGACAGGCGGATTGGTGCGGCGTCTGCAGTGATGCGGACTCTGCACCGATCTGTCGTGGTGAAAAGAGAGCTGAGCCAAAGGGCAAGGCTCTTAATTTACCGGTCGATCTACGTTCCTACCCTGACCTATGGTTATGAGCTTTGGGGAGTGACCGAAAGAACAAGATTGTGGGTACAAGCGGCAAAATTAGTTTTCTCTGCAGGGTGGCTGGGCTCTCCCTTAGAGATAGGGTGAGAAGCACTGTCATCCGGGAGGAACTCGGAGTAGAACCACTGCATCTCCGCATTGAGAGGAGTCAGATGAGGTGGCTCAGGCAGCTGGTTAGGATGCCTCCCGAATGCCTTCCTGGGGAGGTGTTCAGGGCACGCCCAACTGGTATGAAGCCTCCAGCAAGACCCAGGACATGTTGGAGAGACTATGTCTCTCAGCTGGTCTGGGAACGCCTCGGCATCCGCTGGGAAGAGCTAGACGAAGTGGCCGGGGAGAGGGAAGTTTGGGCTTCTCTGCTTGGGTTGCTGCCCCTGCGACCAGACCTCGGATAAGCCAAAGAAAATGGATGGATGGATGGAACTAAAACACAATTACATTGGCGCCTTGGTTAGCGTCATTAATCTGCTCCTTGCGTTCAGACTCGCACCAAAACGGACTCAAACAAAGGCAAGTTTTCCCATAGAAAAAATGTAAATCCAGACAACCAAAAATGTTAATGCAAAACACATTTTCATTCATTCATTCATTTTCTATACCGCTTATCCTCATTAGGGGCGCGGGTATGCTGGAGCCTATCCCAGCAGACTTTGGGCGAGAGGCGGGGTACACCCTGGACTGGTCGCCAGTCAATCGCAGGGCACATATAGACAAAAGAACATTCACACTCACATTCATACCGATGGACAATTTAGAGTCGCCAATTAACCTAACATGCATGTTTTTGGAATGTGGGAGAAAACCGGAGTACCCGGAGAAAACTCACACACGCACGGGGAGAACATGCAAACTCCATACAGAGATGCCCAACGGTGATTCAAACCCAGAACCTCCTGACTGTGAGGCCAACATGCTACCCATTCAGCCACCGTGCGGCCCAAAACACATTTTATAAACTATAATTATAGTTATTTGCAATGTAGCAAGGAACGATAATTTATCTGCAATGTTTTTCAAAAAGTAAAATTTTTCATTACATAGATACTTTATTAATCTCCAAGAAAAAAATTAATAAAAATACTAATACAACGAATAATCATGCTGTTTTGTGGTTGAATATGGGCCTATTGTTGGTCAGAAAATAAGCCTAATATTTTGCCTAAATTCAGAATTTTAAAGCCTAGATAAGACTAAATGAAGTAAAATAAGGCATTCAGAAAACACATTCAAAGATGTTGCGATGGTATGTAGTAGTCCACACTGGTCACTAGGTGTCAGTAATGTTACAGAACAGAACAGGAAGTACAAAACCAGAAAAAGTCCCAATGCTAACAACTGTATTATGTTTTATAACAATAGTACAATGATAATAACACAATATAATGGTAGGTTAATTATAATCACATAATAATCATAATCAAAATAACAACACGGGCTACTGTTGTGGCCGTAATCCAGCAAAAACTCAAAGCTGAACCTCCCGAGATCAATTCCTGTCCACACGTACGGGACACAAGGCTTATTAATGTCTTATTATCTATGTCTTCTACATTGTTAATGCCACTGTAAAGGTGACTATGGGGGTGTTGTTTCATGACTGGAGGCCACTAATGTTAAAAAATGCAATTAGAAGGTCGTAAACAGGATTGCTATGATATGAAAAACTATGTAAAAATGTAGTTTAAAAATGAGGACTTCAGGGAAATCTGCTTAATAAACTTTAACCATTTCAAAATCATGCAGTAACCCTCCAAGTGAGGCACGCGGGGTCCATTAACCCAGTTGGGCTAGCAAATATTGATCCTCCTCGGCCAATTAAGGGGGGGTATTACACTTGTAAGGGTGGATGGTCAGCTCAAAAGTAATCTATTACTTCTCTGAGTGCTTTTGATAGAAAATGTGAGTTCTGGCTTAAAAAAGCATCACGCCAACGAGGGCCTTCATTAGGATTATACAGCTTGTGGCCACTAGAGGCCAGTGTTGCACATTCTGTCTGCGTACACACGCTGTCTCTCTCCGGCACCCCCCTCCTGCTCCCCTGGCGAGGGTCCACTCCTCGTTGTCATTGGGCTCACGTAGGCTCGTGCTCAGCTCCACAAAAAAAATAACAAAAATAAAAAAAAAAACCAAACAACCTAACAACTTCTCAGACAAAGACGGCAGACGTGCAACATATGCAGCCGATGTGTTAGCATCCATGCTGCCAGCATTTAAGGCCTGTGGATGTGTGTGTGTGTGTGTGTGTGAGGCTGGTGTTGCGGTACAGTGTGTGCATGTGAAGGAATAAAAAAAGGGGGCTTGGGCGGGGGGCGTTGATGTGAGTACACAGATATAGGCGATAATGAGAGCTGGCACAAATCCTAACTGTCTGCTCCAGAGAAAACAATTGCACGGCCTGGTGGGGTGTGTGTGTGTGTTTGTGCGTGTGTGTGTGTGTGTGTGCGTGTGTGTGTGTGTGCACCAGCGAGTGGGAGAGCGAGGAAGACGTCGGCGAGGGCGAAGCAAATGCGAGAAGATGACGAGACAGCAAAGCGCGGCAGAGACAGACACGGCGGCAAGAACCAAACGGGGACACGGTGTGTGGGAGACGAGACGGAATACTTTTTTTTCTTCCTACAGCACAAAAAAAAAGCAAGATTTTTTTTTAGAACCTCAACTCCTCCAATCTGCCGGCAGAAAGTTTGCCGGCGCGACAATGTTTACTTTGCAGGGACTTGGGAAGACATGCAGTCTACTATCAGTATACCCATGGTACCCAACCCACCCGGTACCGGCATTATTACACCCATAAAAGCATCTATTTTTCATACACGGCTCGCACCTCCCCCTCCAAACCCTTTTGCTATTCACTGTACTCAGCATGCAATTTGAGTCTTGAGTACATGTTGCATTTCACTGGTTTCAAAAATGTATGTTCCCCTGGGGGCGGGGGAGCATGACAGAAAATAATTGAGAACCACTGGATTACAGCTCCAGAACACTCCTTCTCTCTTCAATTGCCATTGTCCGCTCACGACACAATCCCTAACTATGCCTCACGCACTTATCAAACATATTCCATGATGATCGATGGAACTGGAATTGGAGTCACGGTGTTTGTAGTTGCAGCATACCACTACGGTGCGTTCAAAACCCTCTCAACAAACACAAACTCATCACGAAAAAGGCGTTATCAGTGAAGCAAAAAGACATGTAAGAACCGTGCTCTTTTTTTTAACAGCGGCGCATGTTTGATGTACCTGCATAAAAACCTGTTTATAAATTACTGTTACTATTCGGGTTATGAGATGCGTTTTCTGCCCCAAAAATACCCTATTATTGTATTTATTTATTTATTTTTGGACCAGAAATCTGCAAATTTGCAGGACCATAAATGTTGACTGCACGGGCAACCACTGCATGCTAATGCAAGATGTGACAATATAATATTAATAACATACAAAAATACATGTATATAATATAATACAGATATATCATGTGGAAATAAATATAATACATGTGATAATGTAAGATGATTCATGGATGGAATCAGAGTCACGGTGTAGCTAGTCACAGCATGCAACTATGCTGCGTTCAAGGGTCGCCAAAGTGCAAAATTAATGGAAAAAAAGGTTCTCCTCCCGCTCAGTGTGGAAGTGGTAAGTTTTGGGCTTTTTTGTTCTTCTTCCCCACTCCAGTTGAAACACTTTGTGTTTGGAATAAGTAAATTGGAGAGGCTATCTAGTTAGCTTGCTATGCTAGTCTGTCTGTCGCCTGTTATGCCCTGCAGTGGTACCGTAGCGTTCACAAAAAGTGATGTAAACAAAGAATAGTAGTAGTGTAAAAGTGACTACGGAGGTAGAATTTAATGTCTAGGAGCTTGTTATAGAGGCTGTTATTTCAAAGATAATGTGGAGTGCTTGAGAAAATGGGAAGGGAAATCGTAGTTCTCATTTCCATTTGGAGATATTACACATCATGGCGGCAACAGAACCGATGTTATAAAAGCAGAAAGTGCAAGTGCATGCAGAGGTAGCTCAAACTGCGGAATGCTGACAATCCTGACACTATGCCATTTTGTGGCGTCATTCAAGACAACATCAGAAGGTTGCCTACAGCCGCAGTTGTCCTTTGCCCCGCCGCATGTACAAGTACTGGCACACACGCACACAATATAATACCGACACCAACGGAAAAGGTAGAAGAAGAGTCAAACCAGGTGGAGTCGATGCTTACAGGTACCTGACTGGAGAGGCTGAAGTTGGTGGCGGGGCTCCGCTTCTTGCCGGCGGCGGCGCCCACGCCGCTGTTGGCGCTGCTGGCCGAGTTCTTCCGTTTCCTCCTCTTGGTGGTGGTCTGTCGGGCGGGCTCAGCTTTGGCGCGACCAGCAAAGACAAACAGAGGCCATGCCAGAGACCATAATGCATACAGACGGATACAAGGGAGGGGGCGGGGGGCAACGGCGGTCACATGGCATGCGGGTAAGGCGTGCACGTGCAGTACATTCCGTACACCAGGGGCGTCCACGCTTTGTGACAAAAAGCTAAACAACTTTGATTTATGTAAAAAACGAGCTGTCGCCGGCAAATGGTGGACCCCCCTGCTGTGCGTGCATGCGGTGCAGCTAGTGATGCATGCGTGTTGGTGAACATCTCCCATGCGCCGCTAGCACATGAGCTCCGTGCTTTGCGCCGAGCCATGAATGAATGCTCAACTTCGTCTGCTTTTGTTTCTCCGCAACAAAAGCAACTTTTCTTGCGCTGACGTCACGTTTGATGCCGCTTTTGTGTCGGGGCGACACGCTAGCACGAGGCGTCTCCTCGGTTGAGCATCCAAACACGCCGCGCCATCTGACGGAGAAAAGATACCTTTTTTGTGATTGCTGGGGAATATTTCCGTTTTGAAGTTCTGCGGGTGTCCGGCTGAAACGGGAGTGGTTATTTTAAACATCTTTTTCCTAAATGCATGAAAGACACAATGAGATAGGATGACACTGAATGCACCACGCTTCATGCTTTCTAAACAGGACGGGGATACTCAACTGGTGGCCCGCGGGCCAAAACCGGCCCGTGACAGACTACAGATCGGTCCGCGGCATCGTTTGAAAAGTGAGTGGTAAACATTTTTGAGCAGATTCCCAAAAACAACAACAGGACTCTTGTCATACACGGTCATGTGTAAGTGCTCCTGTCACGTAGAGAATCTTTGACTCGCATTTTTGCATTGAGGTAAACAGAACACTCCAGTCAAATAGAGGATCTTTGACTAGTATTGTTGCAGTAATTTCTTAAAAACAGAGCACTCCTGTCATGTAGAGGATCTTTGACTAGGTTTTTTTTTTTCAAGGAAGTTCTTCTAAACAGACAGAACACTCCTGTCAAATAGTCCAAGCCCTTAATGGTCCTGAGATGATCTTTGATGACTGACTTTTTGTAGTAGGTCTTTACAAATAGATGAACACTACAAAGATGAACCCTGTTGCATAGAAGATCTTTGACAAGCATTTTTGCAGTAAGACCTTAAAAAGACCTTACAAAGAGAACTCTCCCGTCTCATTGGGGATATTTGACTAGCATTTCTGTAGTTGGCCCTTATAAATAAACGAAAGCTCCTGCCACATAGAGGATCTTTGGCTAGCATTGTTGCAGTTAATCTGCAAAAACAGAATGCTCCTGTCATATGGAAGATCTTTGACTAGCGTTTTTGCAAATGGTCCTTATTATGGTAATGGTTTATTACCGTTCCTGTCATATAGAGGATCTCTGGCGAGTGTCTTAGCAGAAAGTCTTTAAAAACAGAATGTTCTTGTCTTATAGAGGAGGTTTGGTTTTTACGGTAGGCCATGATGAACAAGAGGACTCCTGTCATTTGGAGGATCTTTGACTAGTGTTTTTGAACAAGTTTGATTTTAGGACGGCCACAGTTTGACCCCGGAACAGGTCATGTCCATGGTTGTTTCCCAGTGTAAACACATGATGAAATACATATTTTGAGCGTAGTTTGTCTTCCAGCGATGGGGATGTGTTCCGCCTGCACCACAATGCAAGAACGTCAAACCACAAACAAAACAATGAGATTTTTTCCCCTTTCTTATCAGCATCTTTCCTCTTTGGATTCCTGACTTTGACAGATGTGCGCTCAAAGACTATTGTCACACTTTTGTGTTATCCTGTTGCTTTCGTCCGGTCGTTGGCGCAACAGAATGGCTTCCATCCACTTCCCCCCGCCACTTATCAGTGCCTGAACTTGGCGGCGGCTTCCTTCCTGGCGGCGTGGCAAAGACCTACTTCCAGGCTGGAGAAGAAAGGCAGGAAAAAAAGCTGCCATGCCACTGAGAGGCCAGTTGACATAAAACAAAAAGAGAGTGTAGTTAATGTTTAAACAGAGAGGGTGTCATGTTTTGATTCTAAGCCCACCGTGAGCAACGGTCCACACTGGGGAGCTGGATCTTCCCGTCTGATCACACCCGGCACGCTTAGTTAAAGTCACGCAGGCCTGAAGTCTCCAAGTCCTTTTAAAAAAAATAAAATCTCGTTGCGCCTCGCTAAGCAACATGCCCCAATAATAAAAAAAAAAGAACCGGGTTTACGTCCCGGCAGCTTAAGGCCTTTAGGTGTGAGAAAGCGCCTTTGGAACATCAATCACCGCACGACGACGCTCCTCAGAGACGCCAGTTAAGACGGGCGAGATCCGAGAGGTGGCCCTGAATGCTGATTCATTTCACACACCTGACGGGTGAAAGCATTCTCTGAAGGATTACGACACAGAACGGCAAAGTGATGCAATAAAGACGCGGACCCAGATTAAAAAAACATCAACATACTAAGTGAGCCATGACAAAATATATACAGTATGTGTTTGTTTTAAGCGTCATCATTTCGAGATGATAAATAAATCATATTTATTATTAATCAATATTAAACAGTATTATTATCACAATTTATTTTGATCATCCTGGCATTTAATAAATATCTTATGCAGATCTTATGGTATTTTTCATTATTAAAATGTTTTATTAATATTTTCTAATTGCTTTATTTATTTATTATACTTTTATTTTTGCACTATCCGGGTATTTAAAAATATCTGATAAGTGTATTCTGGTATTTTTTAACCAATAAAATTTAAAATTCTTATTTATTAATTGTATTATTTATTAATTATACATTTCTTTTTGTAAAATCCTGGTATTAAAAAAAAATCTGTTAAGTGTATTCTGGTATTTCTTAATCAAAGAAAATGGATTATTATTTTTTTTTCATTGTTTTATTGATTTATTATATGTTTATTTTTGTAATATCCTGGCATTTGAAAATTGTGTTAATCACCTTTTGGTATTATTTTAAATCAATAAAATCTATTGTTTTATTTATTTATCTATTACATATTTATTTTAGTGTTAAAATAATATTTTACTTATTTATTTATAATTACTATAATTATTTTTTTCTTTCCCCCGGCACTTACATTTTTGTTCTTGGGTATTTTTAAAAGAAATTGCACTTATTATTAATAATATCAAGAAGTTATTCATTCATTCATTTTCTATACCGCTTATCCTCATTAGGGTTATATTTTTAAAATTTATATTTTATTGTTATTGAGTATTAGCTATAAGCATTATATTATACTGTTTATGTTTTTATTCCCCGGCACTTGTGCATCATTGGGAATAAAAAAAAACCAAATTAAATATATATATATATTTTTTTTAATTGTATGTATGATTACATACTACATAATACATATCAACTCAACATTATATCATAGTTGATATGTATTATTACATACTTACATACTTACAGCCCGAGCAAGGGTCCTATTGCAGTTATTATTATTTTGTATAATAACTTATCTTTATTATACTGTAGTAACTATTGTTATTTCTAGGGCTCCTTGTATTGAGACCAGGTCCAGTTCCAGCAGATGGCGCTACGGTGAAACAAAAAGCTTTTCTTTGTTTACTTGGTGGAGGTTCTGCGCTTGACTTTGTGACTTTGTGACTTTGTCCCGGTCCAAGCGGGACGTTTCCTTTAGAAGGATGAGCGGGGGGGTGGTTACCTGGCGGCGCTACCATTCTCTGCCACTTTTGGAACAGGCACGTCTTGAGACAGTCCCGCGGGCTGAGGTTGTACGTCTTGTGTCTGGACATGAGCTCCTGCATGGGCTCCAGGATGACACACAACTGTGCAAAAATAAAGAGAGACGCCATCAAGTAAAAGGTGAGCTACAGCCTCACATGCAAATGCGAGGTGTTGATTTCAGAGCTCCCCATTAAAGGAAATCCATAAAACGGCGGGGTTTGCTGCTCAATTAAAGTGTTAATTGCACAGTAAATCAGGCTTCTATGATGCTTCATGAAATCGGCTTTATCGTCAGAGCGACCCCGAGTCTGTTAAAAGCGACGCCGGGACTGCTTGCATTTTGTTTTGATGTTCTACGTGACCCGTGGGCTTCAGAATGTCATGAAAACCTCCACGCCGCAGTGATGGACGCTGTCGCCTAGCAACCGCGGAGCGCATGCCGAAATGGCGTCCATGTCGGCCGTTCCCATTGCTAGCAGCATTCCGACGCCCCCTGCTGTTGGGGCGAGCGCCACCCAGGGAGGCGTCCTTGGCTTACTTTCGGACAGAATGGAAGGAAGCAGACTGCTCAGCTGCAAGCAAAACATGCTGATCCCGCCAAAAGGCAGCAGGGAAAGACAGACACTGTTGTGTTCGAGTCGCACGGGAAACGGGAAACCGTCAGGACTTTTCCAGAGCGAGGCTAATGTCGCTTCAATACGAGGAAGGGGCGCCGCACCGCACCCTGCTGAGAGGGGAAGCACGTCAGGCAGGATGGAGAAGGTCGACCACACGGCAACGCTAACGTGGACACCACCTCCGCTGGGGTCGCAGCAAAACAGTCCCGAGTTAGAACCGATGTTGGACTGTTTGACTCCGTTAACAGCATTAATAATGAAAGAGTAGTTACTTTTTACCTTATGGATACCAACAGTGGTGCGCTTATTTTTACACTTTTATGGCAGTCTCGAACATCAAACCTGACACGTTACCGAAAACGATATCAAACATTGGTTTGACAGAAGCGCTTCTGCTTAAATGGCCACTAGTGGATATCGATGTTGGCTAATATCGACATTGCTTCAAAGCAACGTTGGATGATGTCTGCATTGGTTGATATCAATGTAGGGTGATATCGGCATAGGTGCATGTCAATGTTGAACAATATTGACATTGGTTGGTATCTGTATTTGTTGACATCAATGTTAGACAGTATTGGTAGGTTGATATTGATATTGGACAATATTGGTATCGGTTCATACCAATTTTAGCTTCAATTGTTAGGTCTTCAGCTAGGGTAGGGTAGGGTAGGGTAGGTTAGAAGGGTAGGTCTTCAGTTCCCCGGAAAACACATTGCGACCTTAATGGGGTTTAGAGACCACTAAAGACACCCTAGAGACTTCCTAAAGTGCGACGCGATTTGGTGTGAAGTTCTCGTGGTCGGAGTGGCATGAAAAGGTAATTAAAAAAGACACCAACCTGACAAAGCGGCACTTCCACGCCATGTCGAGGAAGAGTACAACATTGTAAACATGCACATAAGGTACGTATGAAACGTCGCAAATGTGGAAGGGGGCCCCTTTAAATTCCTGAAAAGCTGACTTGTTTGGGGAAAAAAGCCGTTTAACCTCCATTAATCTGGTGTTGTGTGCAAACAGTAAACAAGATCTTATCCGCTGTTTAAGTCTGCCAAAAAAGAGACAAAAAGGCGCGTGAATCTTTTGGGGTAATTACCTGAAATGTACCTGAAATCTGTCTCTGCTCTATCAGTTGCATTGCAGATGCTTTCTGCATTGAGAGTCATTGTTGGAGAAAAAACCCTCGCAGCCCCCAATTCCTCCATCCCCCACCCCTTTGTGTCTTTCAATTCCGTTATTATAAGCAGCAGAGGTGCCCTTACACCCCCCCACCCCCCATCCCTCGACCCCTTCCTCCCCAAATCGCATGCCATTTCGCAATTATGAGTCTCAACAGGGAGCGTTCATTAATGTTATGCTAATTTTCTGTATCCAATTAATTCCTCTGCCTGCCTGCCGCTCGCTCGCTCGCCTTCTCCCCCCGTTTGGAAAAGACGAGGTGTCAGTCAAGTGTTGTGTATGGCAAAAAAAAAAACAACCAAAAAACCTACAACCTGGTGAAATAATCACCGCCACGCTTGGCACTTGGTTACATCGCTTTGAATAGACAAGCTATGTGAGCTTGTTTGAAAAGCACAAGCAACAGCACAATCATAATCATTATATAAGCAAGGAAAAATATGTTTTGCTTTTTGTTGGGCTTTTTAAAAAATGTGTTGTAAGTGCTGGCATTGATGCAACGTGATGATAACCATAGAACCGGGAATGGAAATTAAAGTAACATGGGAAAAGGCTAATTGAACATTAGAGATGCTGATACTGGAATAAAGATGTTTTTTGCTGGTAACGATATTAACGCACCAGTGAACACAGCAACTAAAATATTATTCATCGTCTGTCCATTTTCTCATATTAGAACAACAAAATATTAGTTTGAGAGAAGAGCTGCTGCTGCTCGTGTCGATATTGCCTGGTATCGGCTGGCATCATTGGTATTAGTTTATATCGATGTTGAGCAATATCTTATTGGTTGATACCAATGTTGGTGATTATCTTATTAGCATATCGCGATGTTGGATGATATCAGCATTGGCTGATAGCGGTGTTGAACAATATCAGCTCTGGTCAATTAAGATTTTGGGCAATATCGGTTGGCAATAATGGTTTACAGCAACGTCAGCCAATATAAGCATCAGTTGATATCGTTGTGGAAATTGGTTGATATTGATGTTGGACAATATCTACACTGATATCGGCATTGATTGATATCGACGGTGGACAATATCGGCATCCGTTATTACAGATATGATATTGGTTAATATTGATGTTGGACAATATTGTCGTTGGTTGATATCTGTATTGGTTGATAATGATGTCAGTGTTAGACAAGATTGGCATTAATATCAGCATTCGTTCATATCAATGTTGGACAAAATCGGCATTGGTTGATATCAGTATTTGTTGACATCAGTGTTAGACAGTATTGGTAGGTTGACAATATTGGTGTCAGTTCAAATATAAAACCAATTGTCCAAAACCAATAAAACCAATATCAAAATTGGACAATATCCGCATTGGCACGATAGCACGGTGTGCTATTTGTTGATATCAGTGTTAGAAAATATTGGCATTGGTTGGTATTGAGGGTGGACTATATCAGCATCCGGTGATATTGATGCGATATTGGTTGATATACATTTTTGACAATATTGGCATTAGTTGATATCGATTTTGGACAATATCATCATTGATTTGATATCTGTACAGTATTTGTTGTTATCAATGTTGCACAATACTGGTAGGTTGACATCGGTATTGGATAATATCGGCATCGGTTGATATTGATGTGATATCGGTTGATATCGATGTTCGACAATATTGGTTTTGGTTAGCATCAACAGTGAAGAAGATTGATAAGGATGGCTATCCAGAGTTGGATAATCAATGTTGGACAATATCGGCATGGGTTGATATCGATGTGATATCGGTTGATATCGATGTTTGACAATATCGGCATGGGTTGATATCGATGTGATATCGGTTGATATCGATGTTTGACAATATCGGCATGGGCTGATATCGAAGTGATATCGATGTTGGACACTATCGGCATGGGTTGCCATCCGACAAAATCAGCAAGAAAGCCAATATGTTGAGATTCTCTTTATATTTTTGGGTGCTTTGTAAAGCAGTACCTATAAAAGTACACTTGGTGGCAGTGTAACACCCGTTCTGTTGCCTGTGCAAGAATGCATGCTGGGTAGTTTGACTTGATTGTTACGTTTTATGATACAGAAGTTGACCTTTCTTTACCCTCGTGTGAACATCTACAACCGTTCCCAGATTGCCTGCCAAGCTATTCATTCTGTTCACATTGTTTCCTATTTTATTCCACTTTGGGTATTAAGCAGCATCTCTACGGTACAAAAAAACTGCTCAGTGTATTACATTTAAAGTCCAAACTGGTCCTCGCAGAGTTAACACAGGGATCCAGTGCGCACACACACACACACTTACCCTGAGGTAGTTGAGGGTGAAGTTGGTCAAACCCATGCGCGTGATGTTTTTGGACAGTTGTTCCAGCACCTGAGGGTCTTGTGCCTGCAGTCAAAATGGGAAGAGGGGGATGAAAGCGGAGGAACTTGAAAGGCTAGCATGTACATGGACACGGCATGAAGCAGAATGCAGCAAACCCGCAGCAATTATCTGCAGCCAATTAGCCTAATTGGAGTTCACGCCCCATAGACGGTCCCTAGCAGTCTAGTGGTAAACGCAAACACAGCGTTGATTAAATGGAAGTATTTAACCTTTGCTGTTGTCAGAAAAATCTCATAAATATATCTTATCTTCCCTTATCTGGACCGGACTCATTTGATTTGCATTACGGGAATTGCAAGTATTTGGGGAAAAACAAAACAAACTCGCAAGAAACTACGGTAACTGCTGCACTTGCAGTTCTCTGCTGAAACGCTAGGTGGCGGTGTTTTCCAGGTGAGTGGCCCCCAGCTGTTTTTCTGTTGTAAAAAAAAAAGACAATTATAAAGACAAATGAGCAGTAATTTTATTAGAATGGCGTCAGAATATTGAGAGAAAGTTATAATTAGAAGAAAGAAAAGTGTAATGTTTATGGTAATTTTTGAAAGTCATAATATGAGGGGCGGAAACTATTTTAGGAGCATAACATTGAAATATTTGTAGACATTTAACAAAAAAAAGAATAAATGTGTAATTGGATTGGAGGGAAAAAAATTGTAATATATTATCAAAATATTTTGCGATAAAGCCAAAATGTTGACTACAATTGAGCAAAAAATATTAGTTAAAAAAATATTCTTTTCATTTTATTATATTTCAGTTATTGAGGAATTTAGCTTATAGCAATACACTTGTTAAAAGTATTAAACTCTAATTAAAATAAAATGACTCATTGAAAACAATTGTGGGTTCCGGGTCTACACTTTGGAGAAACTTTTCTCTAAGTGCTACTTTCCCCCCAATATGTGTGTGTGTGTGTGTGTGTGTGTGTGTGTGCTTTCATTAGAAGGCGCAACCATCCAAACGAGTGAACGCACAGTGCAGAGCTGGCCACCTCTCCCTCTCCAGGAATTAGCGCGACTGCACCCAGAGGAGCCAATTTACTGCTGGCTAAAATTCCTGTGAAGATTTGGCCGAAAGAGAACTTCTTACATCAAATAAACAAATAATCGCGTCGGACTCACGTGCATGGCCAGGATGCTGCGGGGGATGAGCTCCCGGTACTGCCGGATGGTAAAGTGCCATGTCTTGATCCTCATCAGGTCGTCAAAGGCGAACTCCAGGATCAAGCGGCCCTCCGTGCAAACCTGCCGGCGACAGCGAGGGCGTATTTCATACAATAAAGCACAACTTATCATAAAATTCTATGTGAGGCAATTTCTGCATCATGTCTGGATCCGATCTGGTTTGAAATTACACTACACAGTACTTCCGATCTCGATACAAAATTTTAACAACACTAAAATAACAACAACATTAAAAACCGTAATAAAAATTAGTGAACAATTTTTGCTGCTACGATACACTCTTCTGCGCTCGGTGTGTGTATGCTAGCGGCCCCGCCTCCACCCACAGAGATACAGAGACTGTGTGACTGACAAGCGTGCCAAGGTGCTAGAGGCAATGCACAGAGTGAACCCACTTACTGATACAATATATTGAGGCCGGCAAAATTAACCAGTTCATTTTCATTTGGTGTGTGATTAATTCATTTGTTAAAATATATTTTGCAGTAAACAGTGCTTATGACTAGGGCTGTCAAATCAGTAAACAATTTTTAATCAGATTAATCACAGTTGTCAAATGAATTACTAATTAACAGCAAAAATATTAGTTTGAGGGAAGAGCTGCTGCTTGTGTCGATATTGGCTGGTGTCGGTTCATATCGATGTTGGACATCATTGGTATTAGTTGATATCGATGTTGGGCAATATCTTATGGGTTGATACCAATGTTGGGAATCATTTTATTAGTTGATATCAATGACGGTCAATATCAGTATTGGTTGTTATCGATCTTGGACGATACCAGGATCGGTTGATAGCGGTATTGAATGGTATGGGCACTGATTAATAACGATTTTGGGCAATATCATTTGGCAATATTTTGGTTTATATCAATGTTCCACAATATCTGTATCAGTTTTCAGAAATGTTGTACTATATCGGCATCGGTTGAAATCAATGTGAAAATTGGTTGATATTGATGTTGGACAATATCAGCATTATTATTGGCATTGATTGATATCGATAGTGGACAATATTGGCGTCTGTTAACATTGATGTGATATTGGGTAATGTCGATGTTGGACAACATTGTCATTGGTTGATATCTGTATTGGTTGATAATGATGTTGGACGACGCTGGTATCAGTGGTGGACAATATTAGCATCGGTTGACATCCGTATTGGGTTTTACCAATGTTGGACAATATCGGCATCCGTGGCATCGGTTGGTATTGGTTGATATTACTGTTGGACAATATCGGTATTGGTTGGTATCCATGTTGGACAATATTGGCATTGGTTGATATCTGTATTTGATGACATCAATGTTGGACAATATTGGTAGGTTGATAGTGATTTTCGACTGGTATCAGTTCATATCAATTATGGAAAATATCCCCATCAGTTGATTACAATGTGCCACAGGTTGATATCAGTGTTCAAGAATATCGGCATTCATATTGACATTGGTTGGTATTGATTTTGGACAATATTAGAATCTGTCGATATTGATGTGATAATGGTTGATATCAAGATTGGACAAAATACAATAGTATTAGTATTGGTGGATATCAATGTTCGACAGTATCGGCATTCGTTCAGATGAATGTTGGACCAAATCAGCATTGGTTGATATCTGTATTTGTTCACAATATTGGTAGGTTGATACTAATGTTTGACAGTATCGGTATCAGTTCAAATCAATTTTGGGCAATACCCGCGGATCAGTTGATTACAATGTGCTACTGCTTGGAAATAATGTTGGACATATCATTGATGTTATTATTGGTCATATTGATTCATTCCGGATCAGTCTTTGATATTTTCTGGAGTTATGCACACAAATGCCAAAAATGGTCCTATCCGGGAAATTCCTGTATCCAGAGGGTGATCCGGATCACCTCCAAACTTTGATTCCCAACAATTCCAGAAAGTTGTATTCCAATCCATAAACGCTCGCAAAAATATAATAACGGAGCATATTTTTGTGACACCCGCAAGTGGCGGGACAGCCAATGTAATTCCTGAATGGATGGGCCCCGTGACAGTTGGCAGGGATTACTGCTTAAAAACTGCTGTTTTACGACATGACCTGCTTTGCATTCCTCACTGCGAGCTGCGTGTGCGTGTCGGAAAATGTGAAAATAAGTGTAATCCCGGGAGGCTGTTTTGATGCCAGAGACAAAAGAACTTCAGGTCAGGCAGAGTTGCCAATTAGGCTCGGGCAGGGAGCGGGAGGGAGCGAGCGAGCGAGCGAGACACAAACGATGAAGGAAAAGAACATTTTCTGGCCTCCTTAGCTGAAGCCAGCGCTCGCCGGGGCGCTCGCACTGCGTTGCCGTGACAACCGGCGAGAGGGAGCCGGAGCGAGGGGGAGAGTGGTGGCGGGGAGGGGGTAAAAAAAAAATAAAAAATCAGCTGATTAGTTGGCATGGCAACGGCAAAGATGTAATCCCAGCAGACACACTCTAATCAATGCCCCCAGCGCAGATGGTCTCCTGAGGATCAACAAGAAAGACGCTGGCGGCCATATTGCACCCCACCTACACGCACCACCCACGCCACCACCCCCGGTCATGTACCACTGGTGGAAATGTAAAAATATCAGAAATACAGGAGGAATTTTGCTTGCGTCCGGCTGTTGGGCTGTTGGCTACCCGCTGTTGTTTGGATTCGTATGATTTCTATATTAACACACTTATTGGAACGGAAGTTATACCAGCTATTTATGGGGCGGCCAATGAGTGACACATGCAGACAAACATGTCGGGCAAAGGGCTTGTCTGAGCTGGCGCTGCGTGCGCGTGCGGATTAAACGAAAGCAACATTTGGAAATAATCCTCTTCTGTGTTTAACGCTCAATGAGAACGCTCTTTTTTTTTTTTTGGTGAGGAGGAGGAATAAAAAAGTCTAAATCCTGCTGAGTTTTGTCCAACAGATGAGCCCATAATATCGGCCAGCCAGTGTCACGTGTATACTTTATGTATGTTCTTGGCAGAAAAATAAGGTATCGCTTTGGCTGCTGATGATGATATCGGCTCGTGATGATGCGCTCCGTCACTACTCTTACCATATCTTTACTCTTACCATATCTTGTATTGCACGTTGCAGGATTTTGCACAAACCGTGTTTATTGGTGAAATACATCGAGTGGCGTCACACTAGCGCTGCGTTATGTTGAGTGATATCGGTTGTTATCAGTATTGGTCTTAAAGCTGTGGACATTATCAGGCATTGCAAAGAAAGCCAATATCGAGCATCTCTACCGGGAGTGGAGGGGAATGAAGTTGGCAGCTTACAATTGCTAGGAATGTGCATTACCGCCACCTATAGGAGCGGAGTGGAATTTTTTTCCAATTTTTATGACTAACTGTGCAGGTTTAAAAACAATTTTTGATGCCGTATCCCAAATTACTATTGTTGTTTTTCAAAAATACATTCACTACTAAATCATGTTGTTTGTGGTCGAATGTGGCCTGTTATTAGTACAAAATATGCATCGTTCAGTTGCATTTTTGCCTTAATGAAGTCTAAATGAGCAAAAATACACATGATGCATTCAGAAAACGCATTTAAAGACACATTGTGAAATGTAGCAGTCTACACTGGTCACTAGGTGTCAGTAATGTTACACTGACAAGACAGCAAAAGACATGTCTTCTTTTCTACAATATTGGGTAGTAAGAGTGCATAGGTGACTTTAGGGGTGTTATTATATGTATAGAGGGCTCTAATAATGTTATAACGCACATTTGGAAGGTTGTAAACAGGTTTTCTATTCTCTAACTACAAAAAAAAATATTCCTCCATGTTTTTGCCTAGGTTTGTTGGCTTTGTGGCAGACCACACCTTATTTTGTCCAGCATGCTGTCGATGTTTTGACAAAACGAATTTTGTAGTTTCAAGTATGCATTGGTGGACTAGTGCTGTGTAGCGAGCAGATGCAACAAAGCTGCACCATTGACTGTTTTTCCGCGGTTCCACCAGCGTCGTGCCCGTAGTGCTCGCTGGTGTCTCTTTTGGCAGTGAATAAATGGCTGCACTGCCTAAATCAGAATAATTGCCAAGCGCAATAAAGGTGCTGGGGTTTGTCCTGGTGGCACCTTTGCAGAGATATATCGCGCACAAATGCAACCAAAAAATCCAGCATGGTCGCTCTCACAGGGTCATATATTTCCTTCCACTTCCTACCACCAATAAACTGCGCGTGGCAATGGAAAACGTAAAGGAGAATCCTCTGAATTAAAAAGCGTTTCACTAAAGGTGGGAGCCCCCTCGCCGAGAGTCCACGTTGATTTAGGAGCGGGGTCATAAATCTTTCCCCGCCGTGGCGCGGAGGCCGAGGGCATCTCCGCCTCCGAGGAGCACCAAAGGACAACTTGGCCGCACTCAATCAATTAGAAACACGCCAGCCAGCCGAGGGTCATTAAATCCTTTGGTGTGACATGTGGCGCTCATCCGGGGAATACGTTGACAAAATATGCACACACGGCGACAGGTGGAGTAGAAACTGATGGAATAGCTGACATAGTTAATAGTTGGGTTCCCGTTTACTAGTGGTGGCCCGCCACAGTTACATTACATTACATTACATTACAAATTTGGCGCTTTTAGATTTGGCGCTTTCCACTCTCCTTTGCTAGTAAGCTTCATTTGTGTCTTTATGACCAAAGCTTTCTCCTGACTCTGAATTATCCATTTGAATTTTCTTAACTTTTTTTTTTTTTTTTTACATGACGTTATGCTGAAAATTTCATAGAATGCAATGTCCTCGGCAAAATGTACGTGTTTATAAATTTATTTGAGTTAAAAATTCTGTTTGCTAAAATACGATGTTGCGCCACTTGTTGCTTTGGCATGTGCATGACGGCCTGTTACGGCCCGACACCAGTGTTGTGGCCAGAAATTCCGAAAAAAAGCTGCAATAATAAGACACAAAAAGTATGTGTGAGTGTAATAAACCAACCTCACCACAGGAAGTAAAAAAAACAAAAAACAAAAAAACGGCAGCATTTGTGCAGAGTTGCCTTCACCTCTCAGACCCTCATCTGAATTGTATCTTTTCATGTTCGCCAATTAACAACTGGTATTCCACTCCTGCAAAAAAAAGCACAAGGCTAACCTTAAAATGGGAAGACGGATGTGGAATTGTGGGCGAGAGAGAGAGAGAGAGAGACATTCAAAGAAAGAGACAGACAGCGAGAGAGGAGGGCGGGCGAGAGCGAGATGGGAGCTGGGGATGATTTCTCTAGGGATGAAGGATGCGTGTGTATGTGTTGGGGGGGTGGATGTGTGTGTGTGCGTGGAGGGGNGCGAGGGGAGAACGAGCGAGCGAGCGAGTCAGGCAAGGGGATGGGGGACGTTGGAGGAGGGGTGGGTGTTATGGGGGTGGTGAGGTGGTGGTGGTGGGGTGGGGGGTGGGGGTGTGTGAGGAAAGCGAGGCGAAGCAGAGCTGATTGAGATTCGGGCCTCCGGAGCTGCAGGCTCGGCGCCGCTGCTAGGAGCTGAGGGAGAACACGCTCGCTTATTGGAATTCTTATTTTCTTTTTCCTCCTTTTTTTTCCTAATGAATTAATTCTTCTCATCCAATTTAGAGTCAGATGAAAAGAGAACCGCAGCACCGCCGGCGTCAAATTCGGCTTTTTGTTGACCGGGCCCGCGGCGCGTTCCCCCCTCGCCACTTTAATATCTGACTCGCAATGTCGTATTGTCTTATTTATTATGCTTGTGTTTTCTCCTCAAAACAAAAAACTCTCTTTTTTAATTAGTTGTCACACATCAGCCAACCACAGCACACGCACAGACACAGTCATGTGACCCTTTGAGGCCCTCAGACAGGAAGAGGTGCGCATAAGAAAGGAATCAATGATCGGTTAGGAGGGATGGATTGTTGATTACAACCCAGGTCAAATATACTGCAATACTCAGCTGCAACCAGCAGAGGTGCTGTTGGCTCACCCGCCATAACATTAATAATAATAATAATACATTTTATAGTCTAAATCACCAGAACATGAAAAACACATTTTAAGGCTTTTCTGCCACCTAAAATGAAATGTAATGTTGATAGTCATAATGTAAAAATATACACTAAAATACACACATCGGTGGTTGTACATTACATCTACCAAAACAAGGAGGTTTCAGAAAACAACTTTTTACATTTTAAACTATGTTAAACTATGTTTTACTAAACTAAGCTTTGCGTTCTTGTTATCAGAGGGGTTGTCAAAAATGACACGTTGACCGTCGAAAAATCGTTTATTTCATGTATTATGTCAGAAACGCTGACGTGAACAACGCGATATTGTGAAAATGGTCATACTTCAGACATAGTTGCAAATGGTGATTAATCGTGATTAATTCATTAACAAACTTTCATTAATCTTTTTTTTTTTTATGGATTTTGTTCTATTCTATACTGTTCATTAGTGCTGTTTTTTTGTTTTGGTTCGCAGCGGGCGAATAAAAAGCCAGCTAAGGATCACAAATGGCCCCCGAGGCTGCACTTTGGGCATTTCCGCCTTTTTTTAAGCCACAATCAAAGCTACATTCGAATGTCTGCAATTTAAAAGAGAAAGGGGTGGTACTGCAGCTCGATCTAATCAATGCGTTACAAAAGTCATGTTTATTACAAATGCTGATCCAAAATCGGTGGGGAAGGCGCATGTGAAGATGGGTTGTTTGTCGTCTGAGCGAGTCGTCCATACAGAGGAAATAACAGGCCGGCCCGTCGCAGCCTATACCGCCTCCTCACCGCGAGCTTACTTTTTTTGGAGGCCCACGTCACGCTATAAGCAAGAGGGTTTGCAGGGGGAGGAGCGAGCCGGCCTAGCGTACCCTGGTGCCTCGACACAGGCGCCTAATCCTCGTTTCGCAGACTGGAACCGGCAAAGTGCGACAAAATACCTGGAGAGCAGCGAAGTGTTGGAGCGTCAACATGTGAGTCGTCAACACCCCTACAACCCAAAGACTTCTAATTGGCCGCTGAGGGTAACAATGCTCCAACTTTTCCCTCCAAGGGCCACATACTGACAAATGAAAGGACGCAATATTGTAATATTGTACAAATATTGCTAAAAATGCATCTCAGCTTTTAGGTGAAAAAACTTATTATTTGTATGAACTGACTTTTCCAAATATTTCAACATTCTTCTGAAATAATCTTTGTAAATTTGCTTTTGGAAATATTATAACTTTATTCCCATAATATTCTTTTTTTTTCCAGAAATGACAACTTTACTTTGTTTGGTCTCTTTTCATAATATTATATTTTTTTTAAAAACATTTTAATTTAATAAAATTTGCTCCTCATATTACAAGTTCACGCTAGAAAAATTGCATCTCGTTTTCTCTTAATATTGTGACTTTTTTAGTTGCAAAAATTCTTTTTTTACAATTTCTACTTTACCCTTGTAAATTCCCCTCCCCCCCGCATATTTAATTGCTACTTTATTCCCAAAATATTTAACCTCATTAATATTATTATATTATTTTGTTATATATAATATACATAATATATGTATATTCCCGCGCCCCTATTGAGGATAAGCGGTATAGAAAATGAATGAATTAATATATACGTTATATATATTATACAGTATTATTATTATTATTATTACAGTATTATGGCATTACAAAACATATTTTATATATATTGCAACTAAAATAGCCTAAACTTTTTTCTCTTAATGACCTTATAAACCAGCTGATAATTGTTTACAGTTTTTTGTTTGTTTTTATTAGTTTTCTTGCTGAATAATATTTTTAGAATGTGCTGCGGGCCAATAAAAACACAACCGCGGGCCGCAAATGGCCCCCGAGCCGCACTTTGGACACCCCTGGTCTAAACGTTAGAAAGAGCTGTCAGTATGATGTAGATCACAATAAAACCGCGTATGAAACAAATACTCTGTTACTAACGTGCACCTTTATATGATGTATTTCATGAAAGAAGAATTAAAAAATCCTTATTTTGGATTGATCTTGGGGTCACCTTTTATTGTGGCAGATGATAGTTATCAAAGCGGCCGCAGAGGCTTTTATTTTGCGACGCTGTGCAATTTGTCAAACAAAGTCCTGTTTATGTGAATGGAAAAAAAAAGCTTTTTAATTGAAGAGCAATGCAATGTTTCCCTCATGGAGCGTTCTTGGCAAACATTGTTTCCAACATGTATCATATAATTGGACGGAACGTTCATGCCTGTCAAAAATAAATGCAGGATTTCACGTCAGGGCGAGGAGGCGGAATCAGCAGCAAAAGACAGAAAGAAAGGTGTGATCTTTAACCAGTTGAAGCACCGGGCCCTGCTCCATTATCACGGCGGGTCACCGCTTATTCACGGCAGGGGTGGGATGGGGGGCGGCGGCGCTACCTTGGTGAACATGGGCTTGCCGTGCTGGGTGACCATGGTGCACTGATCGCAGTCCAGCGTGATGCACGAGTTGTGGAAGGACTCCTTGGAGTGCTTGAGAATGTAGTGCAGCTCGCTCACGCCGCCCTCGAACACCGTGCTGAAGTAACGCGGGATCAGCGTCCGGCCGATGGCTGCAAGGGGGGTAAGAAAGAGGGGGAGAGGGGAGGGGTGGAGCTTTTAGTTGACGGGCAACCCGACAATGCGGCAAAGAAGACGTAAACTGATGGAGAGGTTTGGACACGCCATTCCGTGCATATGAATGAGAATGAGACTCGGAACCATATACAGTACATAGATACATAATAAATGTAAAAAATACATATAATAATTTTAAAAAGTATAATAAAATAATATATCATAAATAAAATACAATTAAATACATTTGAAGTAGAGTCCAGTGCCTCATTTTGGTGCCAATACTAATATTTAATATTGGAAATAATATTTAACAATACCAATACCAAAGATGTGCCCTGTGATTGACTGGCGACCAGTCCAGGGTGTACCCCGCGTCCCGCCAAAGTCAGCTGGGGTAGGCTCCAGCATACCCGCGCCCCAAATGAGGATGAGCGGTATAGAAAATGGATGGATGGATACCAAAGATGTAACGTTGGGAGTGACTTTTTGAGCAATTTTAAGCCATAAAAAGGGCCACACGGTGGCAGAAGTGCATTCGACGAGAGCTCTGCAGAGATCATGTAAGTGTAAAAAACACGCGCGACAGCAAGGGGGAAGTGAGAGAGCGCGGGGGAGGAAATTTTTATGCATGCGCACACACATGCACACACACAGTTCAGTCCCAAATGTGAAAATAGCAAATAGTTCATGGTGTCATATTTGTAAATAAATGATTATTTTGATGAACAACAACCCTTTTTTGTGTTGTGGAATAGTTGTTTAGATATTCCGGCTAAATGTGTATGGCTAACTTTGTGTCAAAGTGAAAGTTATGCTTAAAATGTTTCTTCTACAAAAGGATGAGTTTCTCCCTTTTTTTAGTCAGGAACTGATATTTGCGTGAAACTTGCCTATGTTCCTCTGTTGATTACTAAAGAACGGAAAAAGATAGAAACTAACTTTTTTTTGCTGCTGAAGGACAAGAGTCGAATTTTTCTTTTGGTAGGTTCCATGTTTATACAGCCATAGAACCTAACATTCTGTGCGCCTTGAAAAATCAGTCAAAACCGTCTTGAGTGGCCGCTACTCTTGAAAAACGGCTGATGGTACTTCATTATTAATATAATTGACACTTTTTTATAAGCAAATTTAGTGTCAATACTTAAATGATGAATTACATATATGACTTTTTTGAAATATTTTAGTCTGCACACAGCGAATCTGTGGAACATGAGAATTTCACTTTTCATATCAATGACCTTTCAAGGCTTTATTGAGGCGCACCCGCCTATCCTACCTGGTCATTTCCTGCCTTTAGCGTTCAAAGCGGAATTGTGGGAGTAAGCATTTACATCATCCACATGATTTTGTGCAGAAATAAGCCATTTTTTCCATCACTGCTTGACTAGAATGATGCTTCTCCGTCAGGCAAGGGTTTCGGAGGTAAAAAGTTGATGTGGGCTAGAGAGCAGGAAAGACAGGGAAACAGGAAAACAATGGGGGTCGTGTGGGGGAGGGACGGGGGTGGTCTCCGCACAATGACTGGCATGTTTTTCCCAACTGGATAAAGTCAGGCATGGCTAAATATCGCATACACCGCTCGGCTCTCTCTCGCTCGGCCTACACCGTACGCCTGCAAAACAAAGTACGTCTCCGAGTGGCGCTGACTGCTAATGAGGAGGAGGAGGAGGAGGAGGAGGAAGAGATGAAAGATGGCGAGAGGGAGAGGGAGAAGGAGGGAAGATGAAAAAAAAAAATAAGGGTTGTCAGCAAAGAGAAGGGGGGGGGGTCGCCACATGGAGGAGTTTTGCTCGCCAAAAAGGCGCCCTCATCCAACACAGCGTGCGTCGCCGGGGGTGGCCGAGTGATAGATGGCGAGTAATGGCGGCCACGCTCGGACGGTTCGAAGCTCAGCCGTCCTCCTCGTGTCACGTTGGGGTTGTTTTTATTTACTCTCGAGACGACTGACTCGGAATGAGCAGACTGCGGTCCGGCGGTCAGGCTTTGAACGTCGTTGGAAGCGTCGCGAGGCCGCGGTCGGCCGGAGCGGGCTCGTCGCTCACTGGCTCTTTAGCGACGCGCTTCTCAAAAGAACTCTTTAAGCAAGCTGGATGGATGACATCAGCGCCCCTCGTATCTCAAACATAAACAAGCTGCACCTGGGAAGTATAAGCAATTAAGTCTAAACCCACCCAAATGACCCACAATGCACCTAAAAAATGTCATTATTTTTTAGTACTTACTGCACTAAAAGTACTTACTAAAAAAAGACATATTTGGTCATAATTTCAGGCCATATTATTTAATTGACAGCACCTTAGTCCCTCGTTCATCGTGGCTAATTGGTTCTAGGCCTGAACAATCTCCGCAAAGTAGGATTCAACACAATTAAATGGAATTTTTTCATAGTTAGAGTATAGAAAACCTTTTTGTGAGCTTCTAAAAATGGGTTTTACCATTACTGGAGCCCTGAAGACATGAAGTAACACCCCTATAGTCACCTTCACATGCCTATTACCCAATATAGTAAACATAATAACAGAAAACCAATTGGGGTGTAAGTCACTGTTGATGTACTATGATGATGATGTCATACAACTTAATGTAAAAAAAATCCCACTTATCCCGTTAAGAAGAGACTCACGATGCACTTCATTTACTCCGTGCACTTTATTAACAAGCAGGGAAGACACGTAGTGAACATTCACACAGGAGCTGCTGTCGGCCACTTTTTACAATGCTAACCTGCTGCTAGCGCTCTGCTAACAGTCAACTCTAGCCAGCGAATGTCACAAATGTCCCTTCTCTGGCCTGGCTTATTGAAGGCGCCACAGATACTGTATTACAGTTTAGACTGAATATTTGAATGATGTTTTTTGTGTTTTCATTCATTTAGACACCATGCTTGAAAAGGCTTAATTTAAAAAATGCAAAAATATAAATAACTAATATTCATGCGAGGGACAACTGTACTTAAAAAATTAAATATTAAAATAAAATTAAATATAATAATAAAAATAAAATAAATATGAAATACAATAATAAAATAAAAAAATATATAACATAATAACACAAATAAAATAAATAACATATTATATAAAAACATAAATAAAATAAAATAAAAATATAATCATAAAAATAAAATAAATAAATGTTTCTACAAGCAGCGATTCGGAAAGTGAATGGAGTGAGGTTCCACGAGCCGGTCAAAATTAGCATGTCACCACTTTTGTTGTGTTCGGATGCTCGTCACCAGCCCACTTTCACGGGATGACGACGACAATCAATTGGCGCGACCGACCGGCTTCATTTGGTTATTGTTTAGCTCTGAGCCTCAGGGATTGAAGGTCGCTTGGCATAAAGATGAAAAAACATGCACTCTCCGCCTGTATTGTTCCACTGCACGTAACACACACCTCGCCCCCCGTGTCGGCCGGCTGGCGCGCCTTCAGAGGTGCGGCGTGGCTGGCACGCGCTCAGCAGCAGACAACAAGCGGCATATGCCTCTCAAGTAATGTGTACCCAAACATGCAATTTACAAATAATTAACGCTGTGTTAATTAGTCACATTAATTCACGCCACTTTGTCGAGATTGTTTCCCCCCGTCGCTCCCCAGGACTCCTGCCAGCGACGCCAGCCAGCCAGAAAAAAAAAAAAAAAAAAAAGACGTCAGGAACCATTTTTGTGCTCCCAATAAAGAGGGGCCGCTGGCAGGCGCACACGCTGCACAAAAGCCTGCACGCACACACACACGTGCACATACAATCACATTTTACTGCACACACAGGCCCCGTCTACACAAATGCATGAAATTTACTGAGGCCTGTATAGACACAAACTACATGGAGGTCACCAATAACCCGCCCCGCCCTCCACACACACACACACACACACACACACACACACACGCACGCACACACACATTGTACATCAAGTATATAGCGTCTTGTAAATGTACGCACACACACCAAGTACAATGATGCCCAAGGATGCACACAAGCATACAGAATAAGAACATACAAAGTGATGTGAGAAAGAGATGTGTTTGCGTGTGTGTGCGTGTGCGTGTGTATACAATGCTTAGAGCTGCCCACACACACCTAAATGGGGAACATATACATTTAAAGTAATGATGCACCGAGGGAGTGGAGATGCTGCTTGGTAAACATGCACAGCGATATCGCCATACATCCCATAATATAAAGCAATCTGATTTGTTACATATGATAATAATGGTAAAACACGTGTTGCTTTAAGGTTTTTTTTATGCAAAGCTGAAAGCTTTAAAGCAGATTTTTCTTTCAATTGAGACGTGTCACAACAGCGCCCCTGCTGGTGGCTGCCAAGTACCGCACTTCCAATCACTCCCAGGCACAGCTGATCAGCAATCAATTCCACACCAAATACCAGATTAGCGTCATCACTTGGTCACACATTATTTGGTCGATTTAATGCAGGGGTGTCTTAGGTGTGGCCATCTGGCACCCTTGGCTGTTTTTTTTATTTGGGCCACTGCACTTTGTAAACAGGAAAACAAAAAAAAAACCCACCAAAAACTGCAGTAATTTTACCAGAATAAAGTTGAAGTGTTATGAAAACAAAGCCATAATATCATGTTGTCCTCTTTAGGGAAAAAAGTTGTTCCAAAAACAGTTGAAATATTAAAGACAAAAATTCTGAATATTATGAGAGACAAAACAAAAAGAATGAAGGTGCAAATTTTGGAAATTAGGATAGGGAGAAGTTTAAATACCAGGAGAATAAATTCATAATATTATAAGAAAAAAGTTGTCATCTTACGGGAAAAAGTCATCATTTTTTTAGAATAAACATGCAATGTTTTAGGTGCATAATGTTGAAAAATTTACAAAAAAATAATAATTAATAACTAAGTTTTACATGCACAAAAGAATGCGCTGATGTTGATGTGGACTTCCCGTGCAGCCTGGTGAGTGTTACTCTCCTTCTTTATCAAATCGCATGTTTCTTTGGCCCCATGGCGGGTTATTTAGAAGTGGCACTTCAAACGGACCAGTTTTTTTTACATGGAATCCTACTAATACCATCCGTTTTCAACAAAAAAGCGAATCATACAAACACCAGTGCGTATGAAAACCGAGGATTGACTGCATTTCAACTCTCATTACAGCAGTTGCGCAGGAAAATACTCAGGAGACTTTCTCCTGACTTGATTTTGTCCAGTTCCTCGGCAGTGAGCACGCAACGGACACGCAAGCAAACAGATTACAGCACCCGAATGTACACAGGAGTGGCTCAACCGCCTCACTGAAGTCCATTGATTTTCCTTACAGTGTGTGTCTGGCGCTCTGTTCGACCGACGGTATGCAATCAATATGCGAAGCTAAAAATGCTATCGCGATCGATGATTAGCCTTCCCTTGTAAGCCGGTGTCGATGATTGGTGAGAGGCGCCTGATGGAAACCGAACGGACGTATTGATTCGCACGGGCTTGATCGATGATCGGGGGTCGGGGTGACGCGACTTGGCAAACAAATGGAGATTCGCACGCGGGACTCCGTTGCCGTTGTGAGCCGCCATGACCGGCCTGACCGCGAGGGGTGTCACATCATTGGCGAAGTGATTACGTCCACGCCACATCAGTGTTTGTGGTGAAAAGGATTGTCTGCAAGTGACCACAGGTGCTTTATATTTGGACAGGATTCATGATGAAGATCTTTGTTGTCTCACGGACAATTTTTTCTATGCCAATCATTCTGTAAGAAAGCTCAGATTTTGTATTTGATAAATACCTTTTTGAGCAGCAACTCCATCAGATGTAATTGAGCGGAAGATTTGACAATGAAGGAAAAATAACAAATAAGTAACTTTAGTTTTATTTATTTAATTGTTTTAATGTATTTTTTTTAAAGAATCTATTTTGGTAATTACTTAATTTCAAAATATAAGGACAATTCCGACTGCCTTTTTTGCTATTTTAATTTTTATTTAAGAGAAAAATAGCAGAAAATGAAAAAATAATAATTTGAAGTTTAATCAGGGAAAAATAATAAATAAGTGACTTTAGTTTTATTTATTTTATAAAATTTGTAAGATGTAATTTTTTAAAAATGAATCTATTTAGTTCATAAGTTATTTTAAAAACATAAGGACAATTCCAAACGCCTTTTATGCTATTTTAATTTTAATTTAAGGCAAAACAGGGGTAAAATAAAGATTTTTTTAAATAAATTTCTATTTAAAAAAGGAGAATGAGAGAAGAAAATATTTTAATATTGAATTTTCATTCATTCATTCATTTTCTGTACCGCTTATCCTCATTAGGGTCACGGGGATGCTGGAGCCTATCCCAGCTGGCTTTGGGCGAGTGGCGGGGTACACCCTGGACTGGTCGCCAGTCAATCGCAGGGCACATATAGACAAACAACCATTCACACTCACATTCATACCTATGGACAATTTAGAGTTTCCAATTAACCTAACATGCATTTTTTTGGAATGTGGGAGGAAATCGGAGTACCCGGAGAAAACCCACACACGCACGGGGAGAACATGCAAACTCCACACAGAGATGCTCAACGGAGATTTGAACCCAGGTCTTCCAGATCTCCTGACTGTGTGGCCAATGTGCTAACCACTCAGCCAGCGTGCGGCCATATTGAATTTTTTTCTATTTAAAATTTTGATTTGAATATAAAGGGAAAATTAAGTAAATGTCGGAGGGTTTTTAAGGGAAATTTCGACCGCCTAGTGTGGCGCAACCATGTTATTTTACTGGCACGCTTCTTTTATTTTGAAGGTCTGACTTTACCGGGAACGGGATATAGTTTCCTGATGATGCCAGAGTGACGCCGAGCGGAAAGGAAACTGTGCTGCTCCTCTAGAAAGTCAAAATACGGGAAAAATCTGATAAAAGAAAAAGAAAATACTAGGGAGACCAATATAAAAAGAGATATCGGATCATACCATTATCATTTTTTTCTGCCAATATATAAATCATTTTAAAAATCAATTCTAAACATTTTATTTCCAATGAATGTAAAGCAGCTGCACATTGCGCCATACAGGAAACACAAACCCAAAATAACAGCACTAAACAGGATATGGCGTGAAAACTACAGAAAACCAAATCTAAAGTCCAGCCTGTCCTGCAGAACATGACACAAGGGGCTGATTATACCAAGGGGGAGTAAGGCACCTTCCTCCAATTCTTGTCACACACACACACACACACACACACACACACCTGTGTTCCTTTGTGAAATGCATCGTGCTGGACTCCAAAAGCAAAGAGGATACAGGAAGTAAGAAAGTGTATGTTAGCGCCCCAATAACATGCACACATGTACAAGAAATCCAGAAGAACACTTACTGGCGGGGACCTCCTACACACACGCACACACACGTGCAGCAGAATGTGGGAATCACTGCCCAGAACATGAAATATTCATCAGTCATAAAAGTTTAATTCAATCTCTCCTGCTCTTGCAAAAAAAAACAACCCGCACCTCCAACCTGCACCCCCACCCCTCCCACAGCTCTGCATACTTCCTGTCATCAAACCTCACGTCTTCTATTTTGTGAGGTAAACAACTCCTACCTCCCAGACTGCTTATCTATCGCAGATTTAATTCAACCAATTAGAAAATCATCCTGTTGGAAGCATTTTGTCTCATGAGTATTCAAATGCTTTTTTTCATCATCAACATATTTGATTGTCTCGTACACCGAGCAGCGTATATAATACCCCTTAAGAATCCCAACAACACCATAACAGCACTAGAATAGGCGTGTAGCCTCCAGTAAGGACAAGGGAGTCCAAAACCCGACCCAGGGGGCCATTTTCAGCCAGCAGCACCTATTTCTATAGCCTGTGGCATACTGTACTGAAAAAAATCTAAAAAAAAGTGAAATGCAGTTTTTAAATGAAAAAAAATCCATACCTGCATGGCCCTGTGTGAAAAAGTGATTGTCCCCCACTGAGATTTATTAACATCTATCAGTGTGGAAAAGGTTATTTCTAAAACGCTGGGACTCCAGCAAACCACAGTGAGAGCCATTATTCACGAATGGCAAAATCATGGAACATTGGGGTGTTCCATTCCCAGGAGTGGCCGGGTAACCATAATTACACCAGGAGCGTGACGACAACTCATTCAAGAGGTCACAAAAGACCCCACAACAACATCCAAATAACCACAGGCCTCTTTTGCTTCAATTAAGGTCAGTGTTCATGACTTCACCATATGAAAGACACTGACACAATAAGGAAAATGGCATGGTCCAAGCCCCAACCTACGCTAAACAAAAAGAACATTGAGGCTAATCTCAATTTTGCCAATTTTGGGATCTTGATGATCCCAAAGACGTTTGGGAAAATACTCAGACCCGACAACAGTTGAACTTTTAGGAAGGTATGTGTCCCATTACATCTGGCGTAAAAGTAACAACACATTACAGAACAAGAACATCCTCCCAACAGTACAATAAAGTAGTGGTAGTGTGATGGTCTGGGGCAGTTTTGCTGCTTTGGGACCTGGAAGACTTGCTGTGATAAATGGAAGCATGGATTCTGCTGTCTACCAAAAAATCCTGAAGGAGAATGTCTGGCCATCTCTTAGTGACCTCAAGCTGAAACCACTTTGGGTTCTGCAGCACGACAATGATCCAAAACACACCAGCCGGTCCACCTCAGAATGGCTGAAGACAAACCAAATGAAGACTTTGGCATGGCTTAGTCAAAATCCAGACCTGAATCCTATATTAGATGCCGTGGCATGAGCTTAAAAAGGCGCGTCATGCTGGAAAAGCCTCCATTGTGGCTGAATGACAACAATTCTGCAAAGATGAATGGGCCAAAATTCCTCCTTTTTTTACTGTATTATTACATATTTACAAATATACATTATTACTGATTTAGGGTGAATGACACCCGTGTTGTGTGGGGGGAAAAAAAACGTAACATTTTTTAACCAAAAATAAGCACATTTCCAAAATCGCAAATGTGCAAAGATGTGTATTTAGTGTAACTGCATTTTCCCTCCATCGAGGAAGTATTTTCCATCTTCAATGGTTCTGTAAGTGGGTTTTTTGAATTTTAGAGCCATTGACCAATCAGGTTTAGAAAAAAGCATTGAAAAGCATTCAACGCTTGTCATCAGGTAACGTGTGAGACTATAATATGTTTTATTTATGTCTCAATTTCTTTTATTATGTCGACTATATTGAGTAGTAGGAGTGTAAAGGTAACTATAGGGGTGTTATTTAATGTCTACAAGGCTCTAATAATGTTAAGAAAATGTATTTAAAAGGCTGTAAACAAGTTGTCTATGTTCCAACTACAAAACAATTATGATCATTAACACATAATCCTACTTTGCAGGAATTTACTTATCACTGTTAATAAATAATTCTGACAAATAAAAGATTTATGCACATTGGGGCCTCATTTTTCGTTATAATCAGTTCCAAAAAGTCCCAAACTTTAAAACCCGAGGCAATTTCCAATGAATCCCCTCTAGACACCCAAAAACATGAATAAAAAACATTTTGTAGAGAATATTTATAGTTTTACATGCAGAAAACAATGTGAAATAATTACAAATGAGGAAGGGATGGAAATTATTGTTGATGCGGACTTTCTGTACATCCTGGTGAGATTAAATTCAACAGTGTTTCTTACCTTTTTACAAAAAAGTCTATTTCTTTGGCCCCATGGCGGGTTATTTAGCAGGCACACTCAATAAAAAATGCACAGTGCAGTGAGTTGGCAAGATGTGGTTTGGGCGCTCGATTGCTCGGAACCATACGGTGCATTCTGGCAAACATTTTCAACCAAAAAAAACCAAAAACGTACAACGCTGACACGGATCACATGTTCAAGTACGCGTTTGATGAACGTGGATGAAAAGCATCGAGCAAGATGGCAGACAGTGAGAGCGCTCCATCTCCACTCACCCTCATCCGACCTCTTCCAGAGAAGGAAGGAGGATAAATGAAGATGGGGTTTGGGGGATGGGTTGGGGGGCATAGGAGTCGGGGATGGAGGGCAGTTTGTCCCCCTGAGGCCAGCCCTCATCCCCTCTTCACCTCCATCCATAATTCAACAAGGAGCCCCCGCTCTGCTGTTGTACACCCACCGCTCCATCTCCTCCCCAGTAGCACCCACCCCCAGGGTGAAGCTCCGCTGGGAGGAAGAGACGTAGACAACACCCCCCCACCAGCACCATGTCCCTCTCCCCCTCACAGCAGCACCACCCAAATACTCTAACAGTGACTATCACTTTCACCACACACAACACTTCACGTGGAGGAGCGCTGTGACAAGGTGTCCCCCCACGCTGCGTCGTTCGATACAGCCCCCGCACCAACACACACACACACGGCTCAGACTCCCAGTGAGGCTGAATCAATGGTAATGAGCATCACTTGGCACTGTTTGGACTCTGATCATCTGGACGAGGAAAAAATACCTCTGCCACCTACTGCCTGTGGTTGTGGACCCGTGTGGCAAAGGTAGCAATATATGTACAAAAGAGTAGCGGGTAATTGGGTCCAGGTCCACATTTTGCTCTCGTGTTCGTCTGCGGGCCGGCCTGACATAGTCAACAACGTGAGTCATAGTGGTAACCGTGACGACACAAGTCAACATAACCTTCATGGACGAAGGTACAGACACACACACACACGCAAACACGCACTTCTTACCTGGAGAATCGTAGCAAGCGAGCCGGTGTGCATGTTTCATGACGTGCAATCTAACTTTTGAATTTCTCGTGTATTTAAAAAAAACGTTTTTGTTCCCTTGACAGGTTTTAACAAACACAGCACGCAGCTCAAAGCATTGGCGCCAATGACTCAACTGTCTTCCAATTAGACTTGCGACAATTATTCATTCATTAATTCATCAGTGTAATGAATCAGTAACTATTTTGGTAATCGGTTAATCGTACCAAACCAGAGCTGTTAAAGCTGTGTTAAAATATTTCATTGGGATTAATCGCATTTTGTCCATAGTTGACTCTTAATTAATCCCAGGTTTAAAAAATAAGTTTATAATAGGGCCGTCAATCAATCAAAATATTTGATCTGGATTAACCTCGTTTTGTTCATAGTTAACTCATAATTAATCGCAGGTTTAAACAAATATGTTTTTATTAGGACTGTAAAAAAAACCCTGATATTTATTATTTATTTTTATTATATTGTATGATGCCCTGCAATTGATTGGCGACCAGTCCAGGGTGTACACCGCCTCTCGCCTAAAGACAGCTGGGATTGGCTCCAGCATACCCGCGACCCTAATGAGGATAAGCGGCATAGAAAATGAATGAATGAATGAATATTGTATTATATTTTGTTATGATACCACCAGGGATGATAATTATTTTTTAATATATATTATTATTTCATTGTCCTGCGATTGACTGGCGACCAGTCCAGGATGTACCCTGCCTCTCGCCCAAAGCCAGCTGGGATAGGCTCCAGCATACCCGCGACCCTAATCAGGATTAGCCGCATTGAAAATTAATGAATGAATGAATTATTATTTCATGTTATACATAATATTGTACATAATACTAGTATATAATATATGGGTATAATATAATATAATATGTAATAATAGTATATTAAACAATTATAATAAACAGGAGTTAAATATATATTAATATATTAAAATAAGATATTGTTATTACTAGTATATTCGTGTTTTACATGAAACAGTAATTGTATAAATAATAATTGTATAAACATGTTTGCAAATTATTGTATTACATGAAAAAAATCGTATATTGATTATTTTTAGTTATTATTGTTTATTATATTTTATTTGATAATATTATTCATAATATATAATACTGGTATATAATATGTAGGGTATAATAGTATATAATACTGCATAATAAATAATTGTATTACATAATAGTACAATATACTGTATATTAATATATTAAAATAAGATATTGTTATACTAGTATATTGGTGTATTACATAAGACAGTCATTTTTTAAATAATAATGACTGTATGAATAATGTTATAAAACATTGTATTAGTAGTAGTAGATTTCAAATTGTAGTACATGAAAGAAAATGGAGAGTGAGTGGTTAGCGCCACCTGTTGCTTCGGCATGTGCCCCATGCAGCCAAAATTGTATTTATTTGATTTTTATGGCGGATTATGAGGAAAAGGTACCAAAAAGCATGAAATATGGCGGTTTCGAGTTGTATTTGCATGTGTGTGTGTGATGCCAAAAGAGCACATAAACATTTCATGGCTTAAGTAAAGCAGCGCCCAGACCAGAGAGGCTGATGGGTCTCCGGCACGCTGTATTATATATAAATATGGATTTTTCCATGTGTCAATAACTGTGTGTGTGTGTGTGTGCGTGTGTGTGCGTGTGTGTGCAAATGTTTTCCAGGGGAATGTGTTCCTCCCGGCCCGGTTTGCAGATGACGCTGGTATTCATTATTAATCCCACTTCCTCCTCCTCCTCCTCTCCCCCGCTCGCCTCGCTGACCTTCCGTCGGAGTCTTCCACTGTTAAAAGCTCGCGCTGCACTTTTGCTCGTCACTTTTTCATGAGCGCCTTGTTTGTCGTGGCGGCTGACAGCGAGCGGCGCTAAATTACACGGCAGCAAAACAAATGGCAGATTTGTTCGGCGACGCACCTCGTGGGACGGACGGGCAACTCCCCCGCCCCGGATGCCTTCACATGCAAATGTAGTGGCATGTGTAGAGTTTTGCCATCGCACATGCAGGCTTAGCTGATTATCATCTTAGCTTATTATGTAGGCGTATCATTTCTACAAATACATAATGTGATGCTACCTGTTGGCAACTCGCAACAAATCTAGCGACTTTTTACAACCTTTTTGGCCGCTTTTGGGGAGTCTAACACGGGGGTGCCCAAACCTTTTCCACCACTACCAACCCATGTCGGTATGCGAAGAAAAAAAGCCTCCATCAGGAGTTTTGTGCTATAGGCGGCAATGTGTATCATTAATATCAAGTGTTTCTCTTTGCATTACAATTTTTTTTTCATTTTTGCCCTTGTTTTTTTTTTTTTACAAATATTTCCGCTTCAGTTTTTTTTCTTGCAGTATTATGAATTTATTTCACAACATTTTGTACTTTGTCTTTGCAAAACTTTCGCCCTACCTGATTTTTTTTCTTATACAACTTTATGCTTCTAAAAAATATTTTCCCTCATATTACTTCAAAGTTAAAATTTCATAAAAAATTCTGCAAATTTCATAATCTGATATTATGACTTTATTCCAAAAATATATTGCCTTTATTTTCATATTATTTGTAACTTTTTTTCTCTGACCTAATTGGATATTTATTCTTTGTTTAGTTTTTTTCTCCTATGACAAATTTTGAAACAATACCACATTTTTTTCTGTAACCTCTCAACTTTATTCTTGTAAAAAAAATTCCCCATCCTTATGACTTCAAAAATAAAATTTCATTATAAATTATGACTTTTTGTCTTGTATCATTATAATTTTTTTTATTCTCATAAAATTGCTGTTGTTCTTATCTTCCAATTTAGCTGTTGGTTTTTTTTTTTCAACTTAGTTTCCCCGTTTATTTGTATTTTTAGAAAATAAACAAATCTTTTTTTCTCCAAGTTAATGACTTGATATCAAATTATTCTGACTTTATTGTTGCAATATGATAACTTTTTGTCCAATTTGTCATTTATTCTGTGTTTTACTTTTTTCTCCTTTTGCAACTTTTAAAACAGTTCAACTTCAAGCTTCTAAAATTTTTTTCCTTCATGTTGACGACTTCAAAATTTAATTTTAATTACACATTTTCTTTACCGTTATCTCGTATTATTATAATATCACTCTCTTGGTATTGTGAGGTTATTCTCATAAAATTACTGGCGCTTTCCTTTATTTTTGCTGGGTTTTTTTTAGTTTTTCTGTTTAATTGTATTTCTTAGAAATTAAATAAAAACAGCTTCAGGCCACAAATCTGTTTTCTCGCAATATTACCACTTTTTGACAAATATTGTCATCCCCCCCCCATGTTATTGTGCATTTATTACATTTTTTATGAAAAACTAAAAAAAAGTACCAAAAAAAAGTATGTTTTTGTTAACATTTCATCGTCATGCTTTTTTTTTTTTTTTTACTTTTTTCCTGTCAAAGGACCCCCTATATGTCACATTTGAGTCTCTTGGTATTGTGACGTCTCATAAATACTGTTCTTTTCTTTCATTTTTGCCTGTTGTTTTTTGTTTTTATTAATTGTAGTTGTAGAAACAGCTGCAGGCCGCACCGAAAGCAGAGTTTACCGCTCTTCTGAATGCGCGTTCCTGCCCAAAAGCAATCACAGGCGGCTCCGTCTTGCTCGTGACATAAGAAAAAACACCAAAAGGAGCGACCGAGGAAATATATTTGCTCATGTTTGTTGCCTACTTTTTGCCACGGCTAATTAAGCAATGTTGCTATCAAGCCCCCCCTCACCCCCCATGACACTTTTTGGACAAACAAAAGCAGGCCCACCACTTTGGCGATATACTGTAACAACGTATAGAACTTGTGATGCCAACAATGTTAGTTCACACCACTTTTGACGCTTTCTTCGCTCGCTCCAGATGGCCGACAAACGACGACGGCAAGGAGGCGGTCGCAGGAGGAAAGGTTCGGCGCGTACGAGTCGTCCGTTTTCACGCACTAATTCCCTGGAGAGATTTCTCTCGCTGACAAGCCTCGCTGTCGACCTAACGCGTTTAATTGGCTGGAAAAGACGCCACCGAGAGGCCGAGCGGCGGACGGCGACCGTGCCTGGAGACGGTTGAGCACTAGTCACCTTAAATTAAGTGTGTGTGTGCGAGAGAAGGCTAACGTGGCAATGCTTAAAACAGTAAAAGTGGGGCGGTCAAAGGTTGAAAACGAGACAAGCTAGACCTCCGTCAAGGCCTGCATTTGCCAATAAAATCCATTTTTGCCACGGCCAACGTCTTGGAAATGCAATATTTTGCCATTTAAACAAAATCAATGATGCTGTTTGATGGTATAAACATGCACATGTGATGATTTCTGCTTATGTGAAGCACTTGCAAGCATAAAAATGGCAAAATGAACTTTTAGAAGATGCATTCAAAGACATTGCAATGATATGTAGTATTCTACACTGGTCATTGGGTGTTAGTAAGGTTACAGTGATGAGACAATAGTCACCAAAGGAAGTAATGTACAGAAACCCAAAGAAAAAAAAGTAGCAATGTCTTACATATGTCTTATTTTCTCTTATTACATCTACTATATTGTAAGGGTGACTGTAGGGGTGTTATCTCATGTCTACAAGGCTCTAATAGTGTTAAAAACTTCACTTAGAAGGTGGTAAGCAGGTTTTCTACTCTCTGATTTGGAAAATATTCCACTTTTAAATAAGGAATATTTACTTGGTGGAAATTCACTTATCACTGTGGGGGTCTGTTAACCAGTTTACCGCGATAAACGCCGGATTGCTGTATTCCCGCTGGTGCAGGAATGAGTCATTGTTAGTATTAGCAGTTCCCTGCCCTTTACAGAGTTCAGATGACATAATAGCCGTTAGAAGAGCAGAAACTGCTTGTGTGTGCGTAGAAGGTGCAAAGCAGTCGATTATAAACATGACGAGCTAATCCTGCTTCTTTAAAATCCATGCTTCTTTCACTGGCAACATTGGGTAACATTTTGCATTATTATATTATTATCGTCAAAAATGAAAAAAATGCATCTGCAAAGTGGTACACTTGCTAGCATATCCTCCTATAACAACTACAAGAAACAGTGTCGTCCCTCGCTATATCACAGTTCAGGTATCGCTCCCTTACATCCTATCACCATTTTAATAGACACATTCACTCCCAAAAGACATTCCCTCCCTGATCTTTCAACACACACACAATTTTGCGTTCTATGGAAATATAAACATGCAACCTATCAAAAGAAAGATTCGCCTTTCATCAGAAAAAAAAAACAAAAAACGTTTTTTCTACCTTTTTGCGTTCTTTAGTAATCAGCAGTAGAACATAGAATTAGTTTCAGGAAAATGTCAGTTCCCGACTAAAATCTGCTCTTTGTGAAAAGACACATTCCAAGCATAACTTTGACTGTGACATTTTTGCTTTTGTGCGTAAAACAATGCGTGAAACTCTTTCACCCTCTTCTACTTCCTCCTTCCTGTCATGTGTGTTTCTTACGTTCACATAGTATGTGCCGAGCACTCATCATATGCATTTCTTGCCACCTTGTGGCCGTTTTTACGGCTTAAACTTGCCCAGAACTGCTCTGAACTTAGAATTTACTAAGTATGAATGTGTTTTATAAAAATGTTTAATTAGGTCTTTGCTAATGAATGAGTTAATTAATGATGGCTGTTTCACGGTTGACTACGCCCTTTTATTCGTCAAAACAATTTGAAAGTTATATGTAGTTTTGTGGTGACTAGGCATCAATAATGATTCCTTTTACACTGCACGGAGACTGGCCACTGAGCCAGCAGAGCCGAGACGACATGGCATGGCTGAGGTCGAGTGAAAAAAATGTTCTCCTCTCATTCCATGTGGAAGTGGTATGTTTTGACCTTCTTCCCCACTTGGTTTGAAACACTTGTTAAGTTTAGATAAGTAAACCGGAGTGGCTAACCAGTTAGGTTGCTGTGCTAGCGGCAGCCAACTCTTGCCCCCCAGTGATCCTGTAGCCTGCCAATGTGAGTAAACAACGTCTAACAGGAGTGTAAACGTGACCATAGGGGTGTTATTTCATGTCTACAGGCCTCTAATAATCTTGAAGCCCATGTCGTGCAAGTCATAAACAGGTGTTCTATGCTCTCACTACAAAAAAATACACTGTTTTTTTATGCTTGAAAAATCCTACACAATAATTCAATCGTGCAATAACTGCAATAAACCAGTTCAACTTGCACACAGCTGTAAATAGTAAATAGTGTATATAACTTGTATACAGTAAATATTACCTTGTTTGTACTCTTGTGGGCTCTTGGAATTTGACCTTGTGGGACTAATAATCTTATTTTATCTTCTCTTATTAATACTAAACCCTACTTGGTGGAAATTCACTTATCACGCTTGGGACTGGAAGCAATTAACCGCCATAAACGAGGGATGACGGTACATTAATTTACTTGTGGTTGCCCGCCACAAATACATTTGGTGCTACCTAGTGTAGCCTGTTGTTCCAAACCCATACAGTAGAGGGCATTGTAACTCTGATTCTTAACACTGCCAGAGAATAAGAAGATGTATAAGAAGGGATCGGTTTTTTTTGCTTTTATCTTTCAAAAAGGCGCCGAGCGAGGCAGCACTGATTTAGGAGAGCCCGTCCGTGAGAAAGGAGAGCGGGTAAGAGGGACAGGACGACGGGAAGGTGAGGAAGGACGTAGGAAGAGAGTGACACGGCTGTTTTGAGTCATCTATTGTTTCTGAGGCCCGCTTTTGTTTTTGCTGCGTTGAGAAACAGGAAGGCCGAGGACCTGCCCGTCCTCACCGACAGCTGGTGCCCTGCGATAGCCGCTGCCCACCTTCCTGTTTGGCGGCGTTCCCGCCCTCCGCACGGGTCACGCGTCTCCGTGCGAACTGAACCCCTGGACCGCCGCAATTCCCCCTCACTCGTACACACTTTCTTTGAAACACTCACAGGCGACTCCGTCTTGGAGGAAAGTTCTGATGTTTTTCAACGCATATTTGTTATTTAAGATGCCACAAATACATTGCAGTCCTGTGGCAAGCACCATTTTTCTATTGGGATGGCTTTCTCCATAACATGATTGGAAATATTATTATTATTGTGGCTCTCTTGTAGCTCAACAAGTATCACCACTCACAAGCATAACAATAAACGCACAGCATGTTGTTTCGCAATTTATAGGGACAAGGCTGACATTTAAAAACACAAAAATAGAATAAAAATGTTGGTGAATGTCGGTTCTGCTAAAAATCAAGACATCGCAGCCAAATGCATTGTCTGTCGTAATAAATAAATGATAACAATAATGGCTATCATTCCAATTTCAATAAGTACTTTCTATGATTTTGGGCTTTAAAAAGATTCGTAAAACAGAAAGGTAATTTCCTTGCCTCAGAACTGCAATTTTACTTTAATGTTTTTTAAGCTAATTACCCTGTGAAGTACAATTCATAGTGATTGTTATTTTTTTTTAGACGTTTTGAGTCTTTCGTCTCCTGTCCAACCAAAACCTGCTGCCGAGCTCTCAAGCTAACATAAATAGCGTGCTCGCGCCGGCGCAGCCACGCATGCCGCATTAAAAAATCATCAAACGGAATCACAAAGTCTAGCGGCATCAATTTGAGCTTTTATTATTGATTGGCGCCGCTCCAAAAAGATACGCCTCGCCCTCCTTCTACGAGACTCCTCAACCTGGCAGGGTTAGATGATCGTGGCGTTGATTTTCACCACGATGACCCGGGTCGCTGAGGTGAAAGGTGAGAAAGTACCACAAATGCACAGTGGTGCGTTCAGAGACCTCCAGACAAAGTGTGAACAGGTAATGCTTGACGAAAGACATAAATGAAACAAAGACAAACTGTGGTCTTTGGCATGACCGCCCATATCACTCTTCTCAACGAGCAGCCAGTCCCCGCTCATCTCCATCTCAAAACCAAAAAAAAAACAAGAGAAGCTTCATTTGCTTTTTATTTACTCCTCTCTCCTACTGCATCCATTAAAATGACATGTCCGGTGGTGCCTCAGTTAACGTCACCAAGGTCCGACTGAAACCAAAACGTACTCTAACCAAAGCACATTTTCCCATAAAAAATAATGTAAATCCAATTCATCCGTTCCCGACACCCAATAATGTTTACACAAAGCACATTTTACAGACAATAACTATAGTTTTACATGCAGAAAATGATGCAAAAATAATTACAAATTACAAATCAATGGACAACTGAACTAGTTTTGTTTGGGGAAAAACCAAAACAAAACCAGCAAAAACATGGAAACGGTGTAGTATGCATCGCACCTAATGATGGAGCCACTCCCATCACATTTATGTATTTATTCATTCATTCATTTTCTATACCGCTTATCCTCATTAGGGTCGCGAGTATGCTGGAGCCTATCCCAGCTGACCTTGGCTACTGGTATGTAAACACCACGTAAATGATACGCACTAAAATAAGGACGGTCTTCTCTATTACCCATTTCATTTGGGGGTTTTGTACCCCTGTCCCGCCTTTCTCTTTTGTGCGTGTCCTTCTCCACAACTCTGATGTAAACAACCTGAAATGGCGCCCGCGACCCACAATGCACTGCGCAATCATGTGCAAGTATGATCAAAAGATCAAAGATGGCGGCGTAAACAAACTGAATGGTATTCTTAATGCTAAAAAAGCGGGCGAAGGCAAGCTAAGGCAAAATGTCAGCAGAAGTTGGGGTTGTTAACCAAAAAGCATGCTAACCGGGGCGGATGTTAACCAAGGCCAAATTAAAACCAAATTATGCTAATAGCAAAGTTGATAGCACATTCTTTCCCATGTACTTTTGCAGGAGGCACAGTTGTGAGGTCAGCTAGCTGTCGGAAAACAAGCCAAAAAGAACATAATTTGCAAAAAAAAACCTAAAACAACTGGAACCTTGGGGAACTGCAAGCATCTTTACAAAATACCAAAGCCAAGGTCGGGTGTGCAAAGCAAATCTGGCAACCCCGGCCAATATGCTTTGTTTACATTTGATGTCGCGGTGAACAGGGAGGTGCAGATGATAGTGTGAAAACTGGAGAAACCGGATTATATCAGTCATCCAACAAATTTGGTGCATGGAAGATGCTGACGTGAACGTCATCAAAGCAAAAGTACGTGGTTACAGCTAATACAGTGTACCGCTTGGCCGGGTTCTGTGTAAAAAGCCAATAAGCAGATGTTTGAAGTACTTTTTGAAAGTGCAAAAAACATAAAGCTTGATCGTTTCTGGCGTTCGTGAAGTCAAGACTTACTTTTATTTGAGCCAACCCAAGCAAATGTGTTTTTTTTAATTACTGTGTCATCTTTTGAAGGTGTATTATTTTCCCAAAAAAGAAATCAGGCGGTACAGGATAACTGTATGCATACAAATAGTTTTATTAGTCAGAAAATATGCACATTGTAAGTATTATTTGTCCAAATTAAGCATTTTAAAGCATAGACACGGCTAAATGAGCTAAACTACAGATTAATACCGCCATTGAACTTGTGAATGTAGTACTCCACATTGGTCACTAGGTGTCAGTAATTGTTCGGTGAGAGACACACCAGAGCTGGTGGCACGAAGGGGCTTTTATTGCACATTTAAATGATCCTACAGCAGGCACAATAGTAATATTAATAATAGTTATAATAATGACAGGGGTTACTGTTGCGGCCAAATTCTGAACCCCCAACGTGACTTCCTGTCCACCACCAATTCTAAAATGGCTTATTTTCTGTTATTATGGCTACTACTGTATATTTGGTAATGCGAGTGCAAGGGTGATTATAGGGGTGTTATTTCATGTCGGGAGGACTCTAATCATGTTTACAAGATTGTGTACAGACTTAAAACGATGAAAATATGATTTAGAAATTTCACGAAAATTGACTTACTGCGGTTAACCGAGATAAACAGTGGATTACTGTAATGCAAATATTAAGATGGAATATCAAAATTCCACAAATGAGAGCAAAATATTCTTGTATTGGATGTCGTTGGCTTTTGCAGGTGTGCCTAATGTTGTGGCCATATTCAAATTTTATTTTATTTTTTCAACCCTGAGACTATTTTTGGCACATCTTCCTGTTGTGTTTTTTAAGAACGTAAAAATGCCACCAGCTGACAAAACGGCGGCGGCGTAGAACGTCTCGGGAGGGAATACACGCAAGCCAATGTTGAAAGGTACATAAATGATATTTCTGTTAAACCGCAAAAACCCCATCCTCCTCCACTTCCCTCGCTCGGGATATTCCCGTCCAATCCGGCGCTGAGGTTCCGAGGACGGGGCTCAGCTGTCAATCAGCGGTCGGGCTACATCTCGACACCGCAGCTGAGCCGCCGCCGCATCATCCTGCCTGTCAATCATGGCCCCGCACCATCCCGCTGTACAGCACCTTCACTCCCCTCCCACACCACCTCTTTTCAAAACACCCTCCTCTTGTGCCCTCTTTCCCCACCTTCTCACACACACACGCACGCACACACGCACCCAACTAGGCAATTCAATAAAAACAGCTCCAGTCCGACGTGCGCGCCGCTGTTAATCTCTTGATTCTGCTGAAAAGGAGTCGGACCTTCAACTCAGAAAGCCCCCCATTCATGCTTCTTGAATCTTTTGGAGATCTTGTGTGTGTCGCAACATTAGGCACACCCGCACATTCGAACGACAGCCGGCAAGAGCGTCGTCCTGCCTTTACAAAGATAGGGTTGATGGAACGGGAGCTTTAGGCCTGTGGTTGTAGTTGGCAGCAATTAGAAAGCTTTCTAATATTTTTGGGCAGCAGTCACGAGTGAGCGGGTGATCGACTGGACGTTTAAAATGCGCGTGCTAAACATCAGAAAATGAGCTTTTGCGCATTTGGACGTGCGCCACCAGGACGTCCTTATATGGGCACGCCCAGGCACATGCTGTGGAACCCCGCAACCCCCCGCTCAGCTTCGCTCTGTCGTCAAGGACTTCACCGTGTCAGCACGTTGCGCAATGGCTCCCGGGAAATGTTTCGTCCGGGTGTGAGGAAAAGCTAATTTTGTTTAGCTTTCCTAAAGAGGCAAGCATCGGGCAGAGGCGGTCGGAGAGAAAAATATCTGTCGCGGACATGGGCCAATACGAAGCTGGACTGTTAAGTCCGATGCTTTTCCAAAGTTACTTAGCATTACGGCGTGTGCAACTACGTAATAAGATGCTACAATGACATCAGAGTAACAATAAGTCCAGTGAAATACTTTCACACTTCGGCCCGCCAAAGAGGCGGAGTTTGGGCCCTCTCTTGTTGGGAAACGAAGCTTCTTGCTTTTTGATTGCATCACCGCTTTCATCAGATGCCTGGCGGAGTGCTAGCCGCGGCGGGTGGCGGCGGCGAGCATGGGGGGGAGGGAGGCGGGCTCATGTAATTACGTGGGAGAGGGTGCTGAATATTCGGTGTGTGAAGGGGGGGGGGGGCAATTATCGGCTGATGGGAGAGTTGTTTGCGGCCGCGCACGCTTGCATAAACAACACACTCCTCCTCCCGCCGGGCCATTTAGATGATCCGGCGTGCATTAAAAACATCAGCCGTAACAAAGCAATATACCGTCACGGCTGTAAAAGACTCGAACGCGCGCTTACGACATGTTGGAGGCGCCGCTCCCCCGAAACGAGAGCAAGGAATCTTCTCATTACGGACACGTGGCTTGCAATTAGGAAGCGGCTTTATTTCTGCACATCATCATAATGACTACACTGATGAATTATTACTACGTCACGACAGAAGGAGTGCGTTGTTGTCGCGTGTTGAGGTTGTGATAATGTACACTTAGCTGCAAAACACGGGAAATGTCACACCAGCACATTGATGATAAGATGATAAAATGAAGTAAATTACAAATAGAAGGCATTCAGAGGACGCGTTCAAAGACGTGATGAGATGTAGTGTAGTGCGCCACACTGGTCAGTAGGTGTCAGCGATGTGGCTAACTTGTGTCTATTACCCAATATGGTAGACTGTGCTACGTCTACTATACTGGGTAATAGGAGTGTACTTCCATGTTTAGAGGGCTCTAATGATGTTAAAAACCACAATTAGAAGGTCGGAATTATGAATGTATTGAATTTAGGAAGGGCAAAACGCAGGGAAAATGTTACTTATAGCTAATAATAACTCTTTCCCTCCATCAGCTAACGATAGCAAATTCGTTTTTAGATATAAAAGACATGTCTTAATTCTTTAAGTTATCATTACAAACAACACCAATTTGTTTTTTTTATTTACCACGATTTTACTCTAGTGACTTTAGAGGCAAAGTGAAAAATACTGCAGATGTTTTGTAAAAGAACTCAAGTAGAAGTTATATTTCATTTTGTATCACAGGCAGCCTGGTGCTATGGGTGATAAAAATCCCATTTCTTTATCAGATTGTGCTTTTTATGTTATTTTCTTCACCATTTTTGCTGTTGTTTTTCTAAACTTTTCTTCTCCAGAGTTATTTCCATGACTTTTTGACTTTATTCATTTACTTTCTACATAACTTTTTCTTTTGTGTTTACTTTTTGTTGTTTTTGTCATAACACTATGACTTTTACAAATATTTTGTTCTTTAATATTTTCACGAAAATGGCATCATTGTCCTCAGGATATTATGAGTTCATTCTTGTTGAAAACTGTGACTTTTTCCTTTTAATATTTTGACTTTCTTTACTAACATTTGCAGAGCATGGTGGCCGTTCCCCCGCCTCCGTGACTGAGCTAAATCACACACACACACACACACACAAACACAGAGCAGCCGCACGTGGGCTTCATTTCCACGCCACCGCCGCGTCCTTATCTGCGTGATATTCAATATGCTCCCGAGCTATGCAGATGAGATGAAGGGGACAGTATCGCAAAGCCAATAAGAGCGTCTCGGCGTCTCTGTTATTTGACCGAGATGTGCTACGCTAACATGTGTCCTCGGCATTCCCCGACGCCGCCGCTTCATCAACGCGCTAACGTACGCTGGTAAAAACATGGAGTCCTTTGCACGTTTTCTGTCCAGCCTTGTTAGATGTGAAAAATGAAATAACTAGCATAGCATAGCACAGCATAGCATAGACAGACGCTTTCCTCATGCTAGCTAGCTATGCTAACATTGACTTATTTGCCGTTTGAGTGACATTTTAATATAACAGAAGCACTTTGGATATGTTTTTGGATGTACTTGGGCAAATACGACAAAATTATGACTGAGTAGTAAAAGGTTTGAGCCGAATAAAGTCAAACGTTATCTCATTACTGAAAAGGCTAGCGCTAAGCGGCAGTGTGTGCTTAAGCGCGGCTCATCATTTATTCGTTTGTAAACGTAAACGCGAGGTAAGGGCGGTCAGTTAGTTCGCTAATTCTCGTGTTGTGTAGTTCGGGCCAATCTCGCCATTCGAGGCTAGTATGACCAGATGAACGACTCGGCTAGCACCGATGCAGGACGTTTCTCCAAGATGAGCTAGCATGATGTAGCTTTCCTCACAACTGCACTAGCAAAATATGACTAATGTCACTTATTCCGTTTGGTGTGTGATTTAATCAACATCATTTAGCAGGGTGCCTTTTGGTTGTAAATCCTGTGACTTAAAGCAAATACATTCTGAATTTACGTAGCATGCAATGGATTAAAACAGGTCCGAAGTCCAAGCTTGCCATTCGTGGCTCGTATGAGCCAAGTAAAAACTCGGCTAGCATCAATGCAGGACGTTTCTGTACGATGCTAGGAAAGTGAGCTAGCATGATGTAGCTGGGGAGCAATTTAACCAGCAAAATAAAGCCTGTCACTTAAAACTAAAACGTCTTTCTTGCGATATATAATTTTGCTTTTTTGATGTAAATCCTGTGGCTTAAATCATATACATTCTGAATTTACATAGTAAAAAATCGATTAAAACAGCTCAGAAGTCCAGTTCAAACTACAATTGCTAGGAGCTTGTTGGGCTAACTAGTAGCTAGTTTGGCTACCTAATAGCTTGTTTGGCTAACTAGGAGCTGGTTTGACTAACTGCTAGCTTGTTTGGCTGACTAGGAGCTTGTTGGGCCAACTAGTAGCTAGTTTGGCTACCTAATAGCTCGTTTGGCTGACTACGAGCTAGTTTGGCTAACTAGGAGCTTGTTTGTCTAACTGGTAGCTTGTTGGGCTAACTAGTAGCTCGTTTGGCTACCTCATAGCTCGTTTGGCTGACTACGAGCTAGTTTGGCTGACTAGGAGCTCGTTGGGCTAACTAGTAGCTAGTTTGGCTAACTAACAGCTCATTTGGCTAACTAGGAGCTAGGTTGGCTGACAATTTTTTGTAATCATCTTTTTCATCAGGTGTGATACAAAACAGAACCTCGGCAGAAGTAACGATTTGAGGCGTCGGCCTTACTGTATCTCTTTGGTCCATCTTCCAGGCAGAAGGACAGCGTTAGCGTGGCGTCCTCCTCGAAGAACTCCGTGGCAAAGGCGTCCCACCACAAACTGTCACTTTCCTGTCCAAACACAAAGAGGAACACGTAAGGCAAAGCGGACGAACACCTGAAGACGGAAGGTTCATCGTTACGGTCGGACTGTACACAATAACGACCCCTGAATGGCGGAAAAATACAGAAAATTAAAGTCAAGTACACCATTTCTGGCGTGTGTTGACATCTAAAGTGGCGTTCCAAGCGCACAAAATGTCAACATTGGAATAAAGCCTACTTGTGGCGGGATTTGGTGCTAACTGTTCGCCCCTCGAGTGGTCTTTAACGTTATCATTTACTTGGCGAGTATTCAGACCTGTCTGGCTACTCTTTCTACAAAACAATTTTTTTTTTTAACTAGCGACAAGTCTGTTGAGGGGGCTGCCCCAGCCAAAACCACTCGCAGGCGTTGTTGATATGTTATTCAAATCTTTGACTTGTGATACCACCAAAGCCACAAACAGAAATTCCCCCAAAATATTCAAATAAATAACAAAAATAAATCTAAATAAAACCCCAAAAATCTAGAGTGTCATTTCCTGAAGTAGCTGGAAATCTAACCCTGTTAGCACCTTACAATTTACACTAAATTGTGAATACTTTCTATTATATTAACAATGAAATATAAAAAAAAACATGTAAATATCAGAAATATTCTAAGAAATTGCATAACAAAACACCTTCATAATTAATAAACATATAAAGGTAGCTTCTTTTTTCGGAACTATAAAATTAAATCAATAGGTACAAGTCAATAATAAATATTAAAATCAATAGTATGCAAAATCAATTAATAATTAATAATCATATAAAAGTAGCTTCCTTTTTTCATAATTATAAAATCAAATAAATACATAAAAACAAATAATAAATATTCAAATAAATTGTATTAGAAAATACATTGATAATTCATAAACATATAAAAGTAGCTTCCTTTTTTTCATAATTATAAAATCAAATAAACATAAAAATAAATAATAAATATTCAAATAAATTGTATATACAAATAAATTAATAATCCTATAAAAGGAGCTTCCTTTTTTCATAATTATAAAATCAAATAATTACGTAAAAATAAATATTAAAATAAACGGAATAAGAAACTAAATAAAGATGGCTTCCTTTCCTCATGGTTATCATTTCCGTTCTCTGCTGATTGGCTAGGAGTGGTTCCAGTGGTTCTCAACTGGTTTGGCTGTGGGAGTCCGGGTCCGGGTCTGTTAAGAAGACCAGCAAGTTGCTCCTGATGCAAGCAGACACCATGTCTAAAACATGCATGCCCTGAATGTCCACTAGCTGGACCAGCTGCTAGAAGGCAAAACGTTCATCTTTTATTCACATTATAACGGGACGTCCAGAAGATGCTATCGTTACTCTGCAAGTTCGCCACACTCGAGGTACGATGAAATGTCGGCATTCTAACTGCACTCTGACTGCATTCTACATATTCTTACTGTATTCCAACAGCCTTCCAAACGTTCTGATCGCACTCTAATAAAAAGAACGCGGCCAGCAGCCGCTGAAACAACACTGTAAAGAGTCGCCTTAGTCACATCGCTTCATACGCCAAGGAAAAAAGGAGCCAAGGTAACACCACGTGGACAGTGCAGAGGTGCTGAGACCCAAAAAGCCAGCTGAAACGTTACTCGCCACTGATGCCGCGTCACCAATTTACATCGCGTCACGCTGCAGAGGAAAAACGGAGCCAAGCTTACCAACTTCAAATCCTCGCAAATTTTGACATTTTTCCTTGCTGATTCTGTGCTTTGTGGGCCTTAAGGATTGTGCTCTGCCATTTGCCAGCCATAGCCCGTGGCTAGCCTGACACCAGAGTGCTAACGAACCGCGGCAGTCTTGCTCACGCTGCGAACCAAAAAAACCCAACAACGCACACCTAACACGTCATTGAACACACAACAACAACAACTATCCTTGTATGTGAGTAGCAACAACTAACACAGAAGCGCCCGCAAGGCATGCTGGGCACGCCAGCGGCAACAGTCCACAGTTGTAGTGGGACATTAGATGTACAATCGTACTTAGCCGCAGCCCAGAAAACCTCCACCACGTTTAGTTTGGATAGCCCGTGTGTCTTAAAAGTGTGTCCTAAGCTACGGCCACTTATGCCAATAAAATGATTTAGCACCACCCCTTGAAAATGTCTTCACGTTGAGGGGGGCGCAGCTTGCGGAGCGGCCATGTTTGGCTGGGATCTCCAGCCAGGACTCGACTGAGCCCGCCTGGAGAAGGTGGGCCGCAGTCATGTGGACCCAGCAAGCTTCCATCTTCCACCATTCCCAATCCTCCCAGCTGCAGAGTGTGACGGTCGGGCACTCCCTGCCGGCGGCCTTCGTGCTTTGCGGCACGGCGTCCCCTCCCGCCTCCCTGCCGCGTGCCGACAGACGACATCCTCCCGTCATTTACGCCTTCAGCCTCCCTGACGAACCACGCGCCGTGACCGTGTTTGTTGTCATACGCTACAAATCAGGCCGGCTGCTGCCGACACGAGGTGAGCCCACGCGGTGGCGGGGGCGAGCAAACGCGACTCTGGCGATGCTAAAATGGAGCGCGACCCCAGACGAGGGGGGGATGGGTACTCGGTAAACAACTAAATGACTAAACCACTGTACAGCGTTTCCCCTGCTTTCATTTATAACACATTATAACGGGACCCTCTGTGAATGCAGCTAGTCGTTACAACTCCAAACAGTAGGTGGCGGTGTGCATTGTGACCCCGCTTCTTCTCAGGTGCGTGGTGAGGCCACTTAGCGAGTAGTTTGAACCCTCTGAATTCGCTTTTTCAAAATATCGCGCGAAAAATTTATTTGCCGGCGGACATGAAAGCAGGTATCTGTCCAATACTTCCTGGAACGCAGGAGCAGCCTCGGAGGGGAGGCAAACGGACTCACGTTCAAAACCGCGCCACTCTACGCGTCTTCTTTTTGCACTTAGAAGTCATGTTAGACATTTTTTAATATTACATTTAAAATCATTAGAATATAATAAAAGCAACTAAATACTAGGGAGTGTCAGTGGATTCAAATATTTGATCGCGATTAATCGCATTTTGGTCCACAGTTAACTCACACATTTAATCTCAGGTTAAAATAAGTTCATCTATAATAAGTGGGAATGTAAATTGATTTGTGGTACTACATCCAATTTTTGAATGTGCAATACAAGCGGTGATTTGTCCCACTGTTTGGCGGTCCTTCAACGCACCTTCTACGTTCTCACAGGCTGCACAGATACATGACTATGCTGTATTAGCAGCCTTTTTCTTTCACCGCATATGACACTCATACTACGCGGGAATGCATGAAGGTAAGACGTGAGTGCATATTTGTGGTATTCATTTAGTGCTTTTAATTTGAGGGTGTTCTTGTCACAATCCCTACCCAATACGATTGATCACATCGCTATGAAGTACGCGGGATCGCTGTGGCATAGCATTAGCGAGCTCCCCACTTTCACATTAAAGTTGAAACTGTTGTTGTTTGTGCGTCTCTGTACTGACTGTGGTTAGCTTCTTTTTACACTCTGAAATGGAGGTTTCAAAAGGTGATTGGACTGGATGGTGTACTTTGAGGGAAGACCAGAATGCCGCTCCCTGTTTTAAAAAGAGTGTGTTGCTCCATTATTATCTCCACATTTGACATTTCTGCTAGTCTGCATGAATAGATCTCCATTTTTCCCTTTTTTGGTTTTGCTTTTGCTTCCAGCCTCTTCCAAGACTGTAGCGTGGGCGTGTTGAGGGGGCACGATCTTGGAGAAACAGCATTTTCTGAGAGCCTGGAGAGCAGGCGACCGAAGGAAGTTTGACTAAGACTGAAAGTGCCTCGGGTTACGTGGAAGCGCAGCAACGACGCGCGGCGACAAGGCTTTAGTTCACCGTCTGCCAGCCAGACCGGCAGCCGATGCCTCCTCGGGTTCTTCCTTCACCTGTTCCGGGGTGAAACAGAAAGGGTGAAGCGATTACAGCCAATCAAAAGCTATGAGTAAGCCGCAAAAGCAGATTGGCAGAGAAAAAGCGTACGATTGGTTGGGAGGTGAATGTAGACCTAAAGCAACGTTTACACAAAAAACACAAAACCTCTTTTCTTGGTTGACCACAGCCTGTTATTCCTCAAACATTTAAGCATACTTGACGTATTTGTTGGCAAAATGAAGCCTTTTCAAGCATCAAATGTCTAAATGAGGTACACCACATGACTTGTTCTGCCTAGCAACAAGTGGTTGCACAAACAAATGACCAGGGAAATCACTTCATATTTAGCGCTAATATGGCCTACTGTTTGTCAAAAAAAATGTGTTTTTGCCAGAATTAAGCATTTTCAAGCATAAAATTAGATGCATTCAAAGACATGTTTTGATGATATGTCGTATTTGACACTGGTCACTGGGTGTCAACACGCGCGGGTCTATGTTTTACCTTAATTATGTCTTATTTTCTCTTATTATGTCTACTATAGGCCGCACGGTGGATGAGCGGGTAGCATGTTGGCCTCACAGTCAGGAGGATCTGGGTTTGAGTCTCTATTGGGCATCTCTGTGTGGAGTTTGCATGTTCTCCCCGTGTGTGTGTGGGTTTTCTCCGGGTACTCCAGTTTCCTCCCACATTCCAAAAACACGCATGTTAGGTTAATTGGCGACTCTAAATTGTCCATCGGTATGAATGTGAGTTTGAATGTTTGTTTGTCTGCTTTTTGATTGGCTGGCGACAAGTCCAGGGTGTACCCCGCCTACTGCCCAAAGTCAGCTGGGATAGGCTCCAGCATACCCGCGACCCAAAAGAGGATAAGCGGTATAGAAAATGAATGAATCTCTACTATACTGGGTAATAGAAGTGTAAAGGTGACTTTAGGGGTGTTATTTAAATGTCCAGAGGGCTCTGATAGTGTTAAACACAGTATTTAGAAGGCTGTAAACTATTTTTTCTGTGCTGTAATTGCGGAAAGATTCCATTGAAAATGGAGGAAAACTCTTTCTTTGGAATTCACTAAACACAATCGGCCCGACTGTAGGAGAAAGTCCCGGTTTTGTGTTTTTAGCGTAAATATTTCGACTTTTTGCTAATGACGCACATCATTTTCCCTCATAACATAACAAATTTATTTTTGTAAAATTGAGACCTTTTTTCCCGTTGGAATACAACTTTGTTTCTCATTATATTTCGACTTCATTCGTGAAATATTATAACTTTTTAGCCAACCTAATTTCCCCGGATATTACAACTTTATTTTGTTTTGTTTCCTACAAGATGACTTTTAAAAAATTAAGTATTTTTTTTCTTTAATATTTCAATTTTTGGCCACTAAAAATTACACTATTTTCCGCCACAATACAATTTTTTTCTCTATGATGTTTTGACTTTATTCTCATAAAATTAGAGCTTTTTTCCTACAAGGTGACTTTTTAATTTTATTTTATTTACCTTTACTTATAAGTTATTTTCCACCATATGACAGATTTATTATCATAAAATTAGAACGCTTTTCTTGTTTGACTTTATTAATTTTTTGACTTTATGCTTGTAAAACGACATCAGATTTTCAATTTTTGCTGCTGTTGTTTTGTTTGTTATATTTTATAAATTGTGCCGCGGGCCAATAAACAACTAGCAACGGGCCCGTGAGCTGGGGTGAAACAAATATAGAGAAAAGACTCGTATTGCTCTTCTCACCGAGCAGCGGGTGCCGCTGTGTGCCTCTGCCCCTTTCTGAAAGCAGCATTTGAAGTTGTAAAGATATTTATTTGGATTTGACTCTTTTTGCAAATATGACTTTGCCCACACAAATGTGACTTTGTAGCTACTCCAGGCCACAGGGGGGCGGTCCCGCAGCCAGAAAAATGTTTTGCTTCGGGCCAAAATGTAAATGAATGAAATGTGACAACTCTAAGTGATCATATGTTGCTAAAAGTGTCTTAAGCGTCCCATGAGTGTTTCACTTGCTTTGTTTTCACTCTTTCTGTGTAAACAAAGAACCCGACCGCCTCCAACACGGCGCTTTCATCAGGTCCGACGTTAACGCGCGTTTACGCTCTCAAGTGTTTGCCGCACTTGGCCGGCGTGCAGCCACCCAGCCGAGCATTATGCAAGACAGCCTAAATGAATGCGGGGGGGGGGGTTGCCCTTGAACAAGCGCACTTTCACCAGGAAACTAACTTCATCCCTGGAAATGAAGTCGGGGAGGAAGTCCCCCCCCCAACCCCCGCTTAATTGCGTCTCTGCACTTTCATTGGGCCGTGTCTGGCGTTGACACAACAGCAGTTGTCTGATCCTTTTCCATGTGCTGCTGTGTGTGCGTCGCCTTGCCTGTCCCGTTACAGCGAATGCAGAGTAGTGATTCCGTGCTTACGCTCACTTGTGCACACGCGTGGTCATTTTTAAACAAAGCAATTTCGTATACATCCCTTTTTGAAGTCCTCTCATCCTGCCGACCTTCCCTGTCCTTTCTCTCTACTCTGCGGGCTGCACACGTCACTTGTTCTGCCTAGCGACAAGGAATGACCAGGGAGAAGAATTATCCCGCGCCTGCTATCTAGATGAAAACGCACTTCAGCCGGGAATTCTCTCAATAACTGATGAGAGGAAGTAAAAGATACTGATTAGGGATGTCAAATGTAGATATAAAATGTGGACAAATGCATGCAAAATATCAAAAAAGAGACAAACACATTTGACGTGTTATTTCTGGTGCCCCACAGCATGCTTGGGTATATGACGTGCTGTAAGATGCGGTAAAATACTCATAATTCCTAACTGGCATCTTTGTGTATGGTGCAGGATTAATATCTACGTCAGCAAGTATTTTCTCTAATCATGTCGGCTATAGGGGTGTTATTTCCTGTCTAGAGAGCTCTGATAATGTTGAAAAGCATATTTAAACTGGCGTTCTATGCAAACAAGGACCAATTAACCTCCATAAACCAGGGGCGGGCTACCGCTAAGAGAGAAATATATTGGTGAGTTTTTGTGAGCACAGAAACGCAAACCGTGTTTAAGCGCGAGTTCCTCTCCCGGAAGAAACATCAGCACCATGATGAAACCCGCAGAAAGCGCCTCTCCTGATGAAACATCAGCAGGATGAATGTTTCACATTTCAGCACGCGAGCAGAAGAAGAAGAAGAAGAAGAAGGAAATCTCCAGCAGGCAGCTTTTCTGTGTGGGCAGGAGGACTGCCAGAAAAAGATAAAGAAGATCCACTTTTGGCAGTTTTTTTTCTCCCCCGCTAATCAGCTTAGCCTAAGTTAGTTCTGGCTAGCATGTTGCTAACAACCCACCAGTTGCAGAAACTTTTTTTTTTGTTCAGCAGATTGCAAGTGCGGACTTGTCAGCGCCCCCTTCTGATGGATCGCTCCTCCGCTGTGATTGGCCGGCTTTTCCACATTATTACCGGAACACTGTGCCCCTAGCGTTTGGGCAGAGAATTGCACCCGGCATATCAAATGCTGTAATATTATCTTCCAAAAATCATGTTATTTTTGGATTTCAATTAACTTAACATTCCAATTTACGGGAGCGTCGCTACAGGACTCCGCCAAGTTTGGTTCTGACTAGCAGCAATCCACTAAAAAGGTCCATTTTTAACATGCGGCTCGCTCCTCCCCCTCCAAAGCCCCCACATTGACGTTGGGATCGGATTTGCGCTTGCTCACAAAAAGACACATAAAAAAAAAAAACACATAAACTACGACTACGTGGGTGATAAACAACTAAGCGCTAAACAAAACGTGTAACCTCAAATTGTCACGTCCAAATACCCGCAAGGCATGCTTGGTCGTCCAAGTGCAACAACAATACGAACTGTGAACAGTGAAACGTGGGATATCAGGCGTATGCTAACTCTTTGTTTACGTCTCTGACGACTCCCAGCAATATTTGGCAAGCTACCCAGCATGCCTTGTGGCAGGTGCTTTTTACGATGTGAAGGTATTTGTGAGGTAGGTAGGGTACTTTGTGTGTCGCGTGTCGTACAAGCTACAGATAGCATCTGTTTGCTATCTTTGGTGAGTTGGTTTGGTGAGTTGAGCGTGCCGCAACAGCACTGAAAGTCATGATGCCGGCTGCAGTTTGGATGGTAAAGGTTTAAAAATAGGAATTTGGGCCGGATTAAGATGTTTGACGGGCCTGGTGTGGCCCGTCAATACCAATCCCAAGCCCGTTAATACCATCCCTGGTATTAAGCAGGAAACCAGTAACGAATGATGAAGACGATTACTATGGTGCGTTCAAGAACCGGGGAAAAGGTGCAAAAAAACATAAGCAGGTAAAAATGGTGTGGTTTTTTTGGATGCCGCTACTTTTAGACAAAATGTTTAGGTCCAAAAATCCGCAGCTGAATGCGGAATGGCGACTGTGCGGTGAGCGTACGTTATCGGCGCCAGCAGAGCCTGGAAGGAACACGGTACCGGGGCCAGGAAAAAGGTGCATCTATTGTGCGCGCATCCTGCTGCTTTTGCCTGCGTCTTCTCTGGGAACATCCGCTCACCGCCGCACACGACGTTCTGTGGATCACTGGTAGCGTACACGCCGTACTAGCAGTACTTTCTGGACTGGGCGACCATATTTGGATGAACTTATGAGAAAACGGCTGCAGCGTATGTAACGTACATAACATCCACATGTAAGGCGTGAAGCATGTGATCTCTCCCAGCCAATCAGAGATTGGGAAAACACCATTATGAAAGATACTTAATGGAAATTACAATTAAATATAAAAAAATGGGATCATGTTATATAAAAAGCCTTGTTATTAAATATGAAATATCAACACAATGATGACATGATGACTACATGGCGTAGCTTTTGGTGGAACACAAAGATGGATGGATGAATATGGAAGAAAATGTGCGCACTTTCGTGGATAAAAATGTAAAGAAAAGTTATGACAAGCAAGAGAAAATTATTATTTTCTTAACAGAGCATGATGATCTTTGTAAATGTATAATATTTAATGTATGTTAAATAATAGAACAATTATAAAACGATGACTCCACTAAACAATTACATGTTCATATTATTATTTTGATTGTTGTTGTTGCTATTACCAATATAATAATAATAATGATTATTATTCTATGTAATATAATATAATTATAATTACTAATAAGCTGGGACAGGCTCCAGCATACCCGCTACCCTGATGAGGATAAGCGGTATAGAAAATGAATTATTAATAATACCATTATTATTGTTAATTATAATATAGGAATAATATAATTGTGATAATAATAGTATTATTATTCCTATTGTGTAATAATAGTTAATTATAATAGTTGTAATTCTTAATAATGTTATATAATTGTAACAATAATATATAATATTATTGTTACAATTAACATAATTGTTGTAATTATTATTGTTGATATTATTATATATAATTATTATATATCATTATTATACGTAAATAATATGATTCTAATTATTAATAATACCAATACTATTTTTATTAATAATATAGTAATAATATAATAGTGATAATATTAATTATTTATTATTGTGTAATAGTAGTTTTTATTTATAGTAGTTGTAATTCTTAATAATAATAATTAGTATTATTATAATTATTGTTGCTATTATTATTATTATTATTATATTATTTTGTTATTAGTATACTTATACTAAATGTTTATACCAAAATAAGCGGAAAAATTTGTGCACATATATTCCAGGAAGAAAAAAAATCTAGACAATCAGAAAAAATGAAAGATTATTATTTTCTGATTCCAGCAGGATTATTGATTTTCCAACGAGTTTCGGACAAAAAAGTAATAATGAAATCATAAAATGACTACATCAAATAATCGCATGTTACTATTATTACTGTTTTGATTGTTTTGAAGTCAAAAAAGTTTTACCTGCTAGAACAAAACACACGGCTGACAATTGTGGGGAAATCTGCACACATTTCCAAGAAAAGAAAAAATCTTTTTTCAAAATCCTTATTGTCTTATTATCTTTGTAAAGGCAGAAAAGTATTTCCATGAGTGTGTATATAAAAGTGTATGTTTAGTAATAATAATGACGAGCTGTTATGATTGTTATGAGTTATTCTAAAGCTTTTGATAATAAAGAGAGGAAAGGAACTGCAGACGATGAAAATGATTGATTGTTATGATTAGAGGATTATTTGAAAAGGCAGGACGTGGTATTCGGGTCATGTGCAGTCATCAGCAGTTGGATTTACACTTCTGTTCCCATTTCTCGGGCTTTCCTGCTGGGATTTGGGATTGGCACTTTTGACCTTTGCCACCCCACCCAAGAGAACATATGTTGACCTCGGACCGGTGCTGATTGCGCAGCCTACCGGAGGTGAAAGGTCAGTGAAGGAAGCAGAAGAGTCTGGAGGGCGGACACGATCGATATTTCCATAAAAAGACTTCAGGACTTCCTCTTTACGCAGATTACCTCTCGGGGACGTTTAGCGAGTGTTCAGCTTAATCCTCGCGTGAAGCCGCGCGCTCGGCGCCGCCTTGACCTTTGGCTTTGTGGGCCGGTTGGTGTCAGTGTGAGGCGTGGGGGGGCTGGGCCGTGATGAACTCGGCTACTTCCTCGCAGTCAGGTGTGTTTCATTTTGCAGTAGCGAGCGTCCAACAAACGGCGCCGCCAGTCTGTGCCCACTGAGGACGCGTGCGCCCATCACCGGGTGCCGACACAGCGCCCCCTAACTCCAAAAGCTTCTGTTTTGCCCGCTTGCTGCTTGTGTTTTTGCTGCGTGTTACTGCATCGCAGCTGCATATTAACGTCCTCTATGCTAATGGCCTCGCGGTAGCGAGGTCGATGCAAGCTCCTCCTCTGCATTCTAATCTGCCTGCCTCATTTGCATACGCTTGAGTGTCAAATTCGCCCGCAAATCATTTCGGCCGCCTCCCGAGCGGCCAGCGGGAGGGGAGGGGGCGTCGGGGAGGGAAAACAACACTCATCAAATCCACATCAGAGCCCGTTCGGATTGGCGGGTCACGGCGGGGTTGCGCGGTCTAAAAAGACGGTAATGGGATAGCGGGCGGCAGGTAATAAGTCTGAATGGACGCGGTAATAAGGCGGCGGCGGAAACACGGCCCCGAGTCGTCACGGGGGCCGCGAGTGTTTAAGCGGCGGCGCGGCGACGGGGGTGAAAGGTCGGTCATTGACTCTCCGGGACATTGGTGCGACAATTTCTCTCATCCAAATCAGGATCGCTTGGAAAACTACTAGGAAAGCATGGTCGCAGATGACCACAACGTACCCCCCCGGGCATCCTCCCGTTGTTTCATACTAGCAACCAGGGTGCCCAACTTTTTCCAGCAAGGGCTGCATACAGAAAAAACTGAAGGATGCACCAATGATACTTAATTATACTAATTAAGGATGCTAATAGCAATCTAATGTAGGTTAGCATATGCGAAGCTAGCTGAATAAAACGTTGGCATCTTAGCTTTGTCCTACAATGTAACAAATCAAACTAGAGCAATATCTCAAAAAATATCCCACTTATAAATTCAGCTTTACAATATTCGGGGGGCCAAAAAAAGGCAAGCAGCGAGCAGAAATTGGCCCCTGGGGCCGCACTTTGGACACCGCTGCCACGTGTGACTCTCACTCACCAATCAGCAGCTTGTATATTCACCATAAAGGTTCTTTGGTTTCAAACCTTTTCACAGTTGAAGCCCAGATAGTCTAGCAGTAAAGTAAACAGTGATGTCAAACACACAGAAAGGAATTTTTAGGAAAGTCAAAAATATTTTTGCAACAAAGCGCATTGAGTCACGCGTCAAATTAAAGCCACTGATGAGGGCTTTCCACATTTGCCATTATTTTGTTAATACACACTAATATCATGGCAGAGTAAGCCCAAAACTGCCTTTGACAACAATACTTGACGTGTTTAATAATGCGTGCAGGTTTTGCATTTGAATTTTGTCCCCTACAGTGGAGGTCTACGGTCAAAAAAACAGAGCATGATGAATTCACGTTTGTACGTTTAACAAGTGGTGACTGATTGTGACTTTAAGGCGATCACTGAAGGTCATAGTTCACCAGTAGCAAGGTGAAAAATATATTTGCAATAAAGCATAATGAGTCACATGTCAAATTAAAGCCCCAGATCAGGGCTTTCCACAAATACTATTATTTTGTTAATACACACTAAAATCATGGTGTATTAAGCCAAAAATGCCTTCTCTGACAAAGACACTTGAGGTGTGTTTGTTGATGCACACAAAACAGACAGGTTTTGTATTTCTTCCACCATAGTGGAGTTCTATGCTCAAAAGAACAAGGAACAAGAAATGTATGTGTGCGTACAGGAAGTGGTGATTGCCTGTGAGTTTAAGGCAATCGCTCAAGGTCATAGTTAGCAAGTACCAGGGTGAAAAATCCACTTGCAGCAAAGTATATTGAGTCACACGCCAAATTAAAGCCCCTGATGAGAGTTTTCCACATATACTATTATTTTGTTGATACACATTAAAATCATGGCGTAGTAAGCCAAAAGTGCCTTTTCTGAAAGACACCTGAGGTGTGTTTTTCGACGCACGCAAACAGACAGGTTTTGTATTTCTTTCCCCCATAGAGGAGGTCTATGCTCAAAAGAACAAGGAATAAGAAATATCTGTGTGTATAAAGGAGGTGGTGATTGTCTGTGATTTTAAGGCGATTGCTCAAGTTCATAGTTAGCAAGTAGCAAGGCGAAAAATCCACTTGCAGCAAAGCATATCGAGTAATACAGCTAATTAAAGCCCCTAATGGGGGCTTTCCACGTATGCCATTATTTTGTTGATACACACTAAAATCATGGCGTAGTAAGCCTAAAGTACTTTCTTTGACAAAGATACCTGACAAATGTTTGTTGATGCATGCAAACAGACTGGTTTTGTATTTCTTTCGCCCATAGTGGAGGTCTATGCTCAAAAGAACAAGGAATAAGAAATATATGTGTGCATAAAGGAGGTGGTGATTGTCTGCAAGGCGAAAAATCCACTTGCAGCAAAGCATATCGAGTAATACGGATAATTATAGCCCCTGATGGGGGCTTTCCACCTATGGCGTTATTTTGTTGATACACACTACTAAACTACACTCGGGGCAGATAAAGATACAAAAAGATATTTTAAAAAAACAACGAATAAGCAATTAACGTGTGCATAAAGGAGGTGGCTTTTGTGTGTGACGTTAAGAATGTCACTTGAGGTCATAGTTTACCAGTAGCACGGTGAAAAATCGATTTAGAGTCATACGTCACAAACTCAATGTAGGCTTTCCAGTTATACTATTTTCTCAATACACATTGCCGTGATGGAATAAAATACTTGATGTGTGTTTCCATCCTCTCCATTCTTATATGAATGCTTGCGTTTAGTGGATCCATTTCTTTCCCAGTAAAAGGCTTCCTATTGGTGGTTTTATCAACCTGACCACATACTTGCCATGTCTATGGGAGGAGCGAGAAGCAGCAACCCCATGTACTTCCTTGTTGGCGCTGACGAAGGCGTCGAAAGCAAAATGTAAACAAATAAAAAGACCCACGAGGTCACAGAAGAAGCTGAACGAAGCTTCCGCGATGTCACCGATAGGCGACCGTCCTCTCGACGACTCTCCTCCAAATGTCAAGTCCTTGAGCGTAAGCGGCAACCGAGCGCGTTGAATAAGACAAATGGGAGGGTTGGGGTGACTTCTGTCGACTTTCCTACAAGGTGCCGCTGTGCTGGCGTTGGCCACCTTCTCTTAGCCTTTTAGATGCATGAAAGTGTCAAAATTAACCGTGATGATGATATAATGAAAAAGTACATTGTTACAAATATAATGACTAAAAATGTACTAAGGGTCATTTAAGAAGAAAGTATACAAGTATACAGTACACAAGCACCAAATGGATGTTGCAATACCACTTAGCACCACAGGAGGCATTAACGAGTCAGAGGAATCTACTAGCGCATGGCCAAAGACCGGGCCACGCGGTGTGGCATCAAAAATAAGAGGCATCAATTAAATAATTAATAGATTGAGGAGCTAATTAATCAACTACTTTTGTGGTAATTGTTAGTCGATTTGAGTAATTAGGAGAAAAAACGTGGTTGGGTTCCAGTCTCGTTATGGTCAACGCCGCTGCAGGCTACAATATTGACTACACACTAATCCCTCCTTTACCGCGGAGAATTGGGTCCAGACCGGTCAGTGAATTTCCACAAAGAAGGATTCCTTATTGATAAATACAATATTTTTGCAGTTAGCACACAGAAAACCTGTAAATATTGTTTTTGACTTTATTAGAGCCCTCTAGACATAAAATAACACCCCTATAGTCGCTTTTACACTCGTATTACCCGATATAGTAAACGAAATGAAAAAATGTAAATAAGACATCATTTAAATGCATATGTTAGCATTAGGAGAGTTTGTCATTGCTGTTACTTCCTGCGGTGGCTGTTGTCTCATTACTGACACCTAGTGACTAGTGTACAATACGACACCTTCTGAGCGCCTTCTATTTTTATATTGAATTGCAGTTTTTGCTTGAAACTGCTATATTTTGGGAAATGTTGAAAGACTGGTGGTGGGGGCTACATGTATGTGTACCACATGATGACAAAATACTGTATTGTACCCTACTGAGTGTAGATGTTGTCATCGTCTAATTTGCGTAATTGGCCATGACAAGCTTGATTAAAAGTCTTCAAAATGTCCAAAAACAACACAAAAATTTGTCAGTAGTCACTTTTTAGAAAAAGAATCCAAATCTAAATATTGCGTCAAAGTCGCTAAGTCGGCAAGCCCGAGTCTGGTGGTGTGCGATGCCATTGATTTCGTTTCCGATCCGATACTGAGCACAATTCAGGCTGGTATCGCTGATACCCATTCGATCCATCCGTGCGTTAGCCCCAACATGCTCAGGAATGCAGTCCCGGTGTCGCGCAAAACACACCTCGGCGTGTATTCTTCACACGCACGCCGAACGACCCGCCATCGCACTGAGAGGGGCCAGATGAGGCGGCTCGGGCATCTGGTCAGGATGCCTCCCTGGGCACAGGTTCGGGGCACGTTAGGAGGCCCCGGGGAAGATCCGGGACATGTCGGACTCAGACTCTGTCTTTTAACCGGCCCGGGAACGCCTCGGGAGGCACCGCCAGGGTCTGGGCAAGACAGGAAGTCTGGGCTTAGGCTGCTGCCCCCACGGGGGATGGAAACTGGGAAGTACTGGCAAAGCTTTCCTTCTCAAAAAATGTAAACAATGTAGCGTTCGGTGGAAGTTTCCCCGAAAAGCACGACGCGGCAGATGGCGCGCTGGAGCTAGCCTGCCATCTACTGTACAGAGTTGGAACCACGAGCCACAGCCGGTCCCGTTATAATGTGTTAATGAGTGTTTATGCACACATTCTGGCACATGGGGGGGGGTGCTCAGTTTTAACCTTGAGCGTGGCCGAGGGGGGGGCGGGGTGACGCGCTGATGAAAGAAGCAGCCTGAGGAAACCTTCAGCGTCATCATCACCGCAGCTCACCTTGCCTTGCAGAAGTAAACATCCACAATCAGGGACGCGTTTTGATCGACAACGCCAGAACCGCTGGTTCCTAATATTTGGACTTAGTCTTACAAAAGGCGATAGAACTCTCGTAATGGATTGTACAGGTGTGTGTGTGTGTTGCATGTTTTATGGCACTCCATGCCCCTGCGTGTGTGCGCGCGAACCGGCTTGGCGTGGTACAGGAGTCGAGGTCTAGCGGGGGCTCGGTCCGCTCCCATGAATAATGCATCACGCAGACTCTCAGCCACGCAGGCCGGCTCCGCTTGAAGTTCCTCTTAGGGAAAAAGTCGCCATCTGCACGCTTGCTGCAACAACTCGAGAGCAATATTTCTATATATTATATATATTCATGCCACACACACCTGCCATAATTCACCTTGATCTCTAACCGAGCTTCTGTTTAACTTGAATGTTTGGCATATGAAATATGTTCAGACGGAACCCAAACTTGCAGGCAGGAGAATGGCAACACAATGGATGTCAGGAAAGAAATGACCTAAGAGGACCATCGAGGGTCAAAGGCCACTTCGGTGCCAGTGAGCGTGCAAGGAAGTCCTCACGTGACGGCCAAGTGCTGTAGTGCAATAAAAGATGCAGTTATGGAAATGCATGCACGTTGTTGCAAAGCCAACACGTGACTGCAGCGAAAGTCCAAAATCTTTAAGTGTCTTTTCACGTGACTCGCTCAGGTGAGCCAACTAATGAGGCCAACTAATTGTGCACCTGAACGCACCATTCTCCGTGCCATGCTTTCACGAAGCCCCGCTTTTACTTCCAGCTAGGTCCAGTAGCACGGTACCGGTCTCCCCCACCCCTCCAGCCTCCCCAACAGCCAGCACGGCGGCACCGGACCGGAGCGGGGAGCTCCTCCGCCGGGCTGCGGTGCTCCACTCACCTCGGTGCGCGTCTGCAGCCGCTTGTTCATCTCGTAGATCCGGTACTCGGGCTGCACCACGTAGGGCGAGTGTCTCCTGTAGAAGGGTCCGAAGGGGGACGAGTAGAACGGGTCGTGGTTGGGGTTGGACATGGTGGCGGGCCGGACGGACGGCGAACGGGTCGGGGAAAGGGGAGGGGGGGGACGCGGGCGGCGCGATCTCAGCACGCAGTGCGGGACACGCACATGGAGGCGCGGGCGCTCCTCTGCAGGGACCCCGGCGGTTAGCAGCCGCGGTGGAGGAGGCTGAGCTGCACTCTGCAACTTGGCCTGCCTAGTTGGCCGCTACAGCGAGGAAGAGGAGGAGGAGGAGGAGGAAGAGGGAGGGAGGAAGCGAGGGAGGTGGGGGTGCAGATGTGGAGCTGGAGGGAGGGGGGGGGTCGTGTTTCCTGCTTTCTCCCCCCCCCCCCATGAGTTTTTTGCACTCTTGCAAAGTTCACGTGCACACGCCGGACTGCGTCGTGTGATGACGTCACGTACCACTTAATTAGGTACACCTGGCCCACCTCGAGAGCTGTTAAAAGAGATGACAAAAGGGTGTAGTCACGCGCGAGCGGCAAAACATTAGAAACTGCTACAGCACAACAACTAAGCCGGAGCAGGGGTGGGCAAACTGCAGCCCGTGGGCCACATCCGGCCCGCCAAGCATTTGCAATTACAAAAAAAAACTTTCCAAAAGCAATGTGCAGCATGTACAAGAAAGCGATTCAAACAACATGTGGGCATACAAATGACAACAAAACCCACTCATATATTCCCGCCGCAAGGCATGCCGGGTAGCTTATGGTACTCTTTCCCCCAACATGTTGTCATGTTTGTCGCAAAATACGTTGAGCAGGTCCTCAGATACTCTTGACACCCAAAGTTGCATTGCACCATTCAAGTATGGTGTTTTTTAACGACCACCTATACGTTCTTTAACCCAAAGTGGCCCGTTAATCAAAAAGTTTGCCCACCCCAGTGCTGAAGTAGTAGCTTTGACAGAAAATAAACACATTTTTGACCATCAATGTTTAAAACGGTACAGCAATTCCTGCATTTAGCAGGGGTTACGTTACGGCACCACCAGCGAAAACCCGCGAGTAACTGAAGCAGGCCTAAAAATGACTAGTTTTGACCCTCGGCTCGCTCCATCCCCTTCCAATCCTCCCGCTAGCTTGCCGTTAGCGTTCTATCGGAGTGTAAACGTCCACTGCAGTGTCGAAGTCAAATACAAGTTTCTCTTTTGGGTCTCTGAGAGGTCAGAACGTCTTCTGTGACAACCTGGACAGTCCAGTGATGGACCGAACGCTCTGAGAATACAATGGCCCGTATGAATGAGAACATTCACATGCATGCAAAAATGTGCATTTTGTGCTGTCGGATCTTAAGGAGGTTCTAAGTGGAGCTTCAAAATGAAGCACGAGTAAGCAATTCATTGCAGTGCAACAGGCTTTAAAGTGCAATGAGCTGAACAAAAAATCCAGACCATCGCTCCAAAAATCTCCAAAACCTTCCAATAATAGAAATAAAATATTCCAAAAATAACTCAGTAACGAGAAGCTGCTTAAAAAAGTTATGGTATGCATGATGCCGGTCTTTCCGGGAGGCTAATGTTGCTCCAGGTGGTGAAGATATCTTCACAGAGGGCATCCACCCTCTACAACTGATATCCATTTTTCTAAACTTCTCTTGCCATCCATCCCCAAACGTTCTTCATCGGATTTACGCAGGATGGGCCAAAAGAGTGGGCTTATTCCTCTGGAGGACGTCCGTGTGCACCATGTCCAATAGGCAGCTGCCATTTGACGCCCGTGCACAACCTCAAGCTCCTTTGTTCCAATGAAGGATCACGATGGCGCCTCCTCCGCTGTGCCGTGTGGAAAACAAATCGTTATGTCAGTAACAATGGAAGCCCCTTAATCTTCCACCTTTCAATGTCCCATGTTTGCTGCTCTCATGCAAATTCCAAACCGGTCATTTTGTGCTGCGTTAGGAGACCAGGCCTTTTTGCCCTCAAAAGTCTCCTTTCGCAGACGTGGTGCTCTCGGCACCAGTGACAACCTTCATTTGGGCCGAGGATGCTCCCCGTGTCTTGACGGACAGCCGTTTTTTTGGCTCTACGTGACTTAAAATAACGCTTTTAGAGGGCTGTCTTGCGCAGGCCAACAATCCCGCTTTGCAGTAAACCGCTTGCTTGTTTTCATTTTGCGAGTCCGTGGGACTCGTCTAATTGAGTCCGGCGCGTGTCAACAACACCGAGTCGTGCTTTTCCGGCGTGTAACAACGGCGACGATAATTACCGCCAGACTTACTCGGCCCCCAAAGTAGCCTTGGCGCTAATCTAAAAATAAACAAGACACGTGACGCTTACGTGAAAGGCTGGCGCTCCGAAATTAATGACTGGCGTTTAAGAAGTCTGACTTTTAATCCAAAATGGCTGCATGTGGGAAGACGCGGCGCAGGGAGGGGGGCGCGCTTGGTATCGAGCGAGATAACTGTTGTAATCCAAACGCCTCAGGCATCCGCTCGGGTAATTCATTAAAAAAAAAAAGTTTGAAAAATCTATTAATAAAGCTTTAATTAAAAACTACATTTTTTAATATCTCTAGACCTTTTCAATTGACATTTCTAACAGGATTTGCTTGCTCGCCTAAAGCGCTTCACACTCCACTGACGGCGCCGTACGTTCAAGTGAGCCTTTTTGCATTTCCATATTCAACTGGCTGCTTTGTTTATTAAACTGCTTCTTACGACTTCTCCTGAACGCGCCCAATTCTGTTAAACGTGACACACTCGTTATCTTCTCCTGTTGTCAAACCAGTCAAAACAAAAACCAGACATGACACCTAATCCATCTGGAAATGTTCATGTAGTGTAGCTGGTTTACTCCCACTGACCTGAAGCAGCTCATACCCAGGATAGGTAACAACCCCTGGGATGCTCTGGCAACATTTCTACCCTGAAAGTTCTGAATCAGCACAGTCCTTGCTTAAGTATTGAACTTTAATCCCAGCTGGTATGACAATCCGTTGGCAACTGGGAGCGATGGAGTGATAAAATGGTTGTACCATTTGGCATGAGGACCACCATCAACCAAACATGCATTTGGATACTCTATTTTTGGTCAATACAGCTTTGAGGGAATGCTATTTTAAAAACACTGACAAAAATTCAGTTCAATGGAACGGAAATACAACTTTTTTTTAAACATTAAAGACCATTTAGGTGTCTTCAATGGACTGGATGTAGATCGCTCTGCATCGTCATTGGACTGGACATCTACTGTATGTTTTCGAAGCATTAAAGACCATTTAGGAGTCTTCATTGGACTGGACATACATGATTTGCCAACATTAAAGGGAATTTTTAGGGAAGCCAACGTACGTGTTTTTAACCATCAATTTAGAGTCCCTAAAGAAGTGAGCGTACATGTTTTGAACGCTTTAAAGATCGTTTTGCGTCGTCATTGAACGAGACAGGCATGTTTCAAAGGCTTGAAAGACAAGTTAGTGTTCTTTGGACTGCACAGCCATGATTTGCCAGCGTTAGAAGACAATTTCGAGTCTTCATTGGACTGGACGGATTTCTTTGGAAAGCATTAAAAACAAGTTAACCGAACGTACTCGGGTTTTTTTTTTAACAGTAAAGACAATTTAGAGTCTTTAAGTAAGAAACGTACATGATTGTTAAACACTGAAGACAATCCAGAATCTCAGTCGGACGGGACATTCATGATTTGCAAACATTAAAAACAATTTAGAGTCTTTAAGAACCCGGTCGTACGTGTTTTTAGGGGTTTTTAATACTGAAGTCGGCAGTTAACCTAACATGCATGTTTTTGGAAACCGGAGTACCTAGAGAAGACCCATGCACGCATGGGGAGAACTACACACAGAACCCAGGTCTTCCAGACCTCCTGACTGTGTGGCCAACATGCAAGACAATTCAGAGTCTTTAAGGAAGTAAACAAACATGTTTTGTAAACATTACGCCGGGTTAGCCGTCATTGGACTGGACATAGTCAAGTCTTGAAAATGCTATATGTCTCATAGACAAGTCTTTAAGCAACCGGACCGGAACACTAAGGACAACTTTGAGTCTCCATCGGGCTTGACCTAAACAATTTTTTTTAAATGACAGACAAGTTGGAGTCTCTAAAGAAGTGAAGATGCTTTTCAAACACTGAAGGGTTTTAAAGGCTGTTGAAAAAGGCTGACATCAGTGAGACAATTGAACGGTACAATAAATTGCCAGTAGGCGTCTGTGGGCTGCGGTGCAAAACCCACGAAGCAAACTCTACACAGAAAGGCCCAAACGGACTGGCTTCCAGAAGTTTCTGGTAGGCTGCATTACTGAGCCCTTATCCACATGGAGACACTTTGCAGAAAAGAAAATGTACCTTCAGGGTTGGCACCAAGCCCACCTGGACCAAGATGGCAGATGAGTTGCAAAACATGGAGATTGACGGAGACCAAACACGAGCGGGCGACAATGGAAATGGGTCAGGACACGTGTAGACGATCCGCTTCTGCCGGGCTCCCCTCGCTGTGTTACCATGGCAACGTGCCCTATCTCCCAGCCTACCTGCTTTCGCACACACGCACACACCGCGCAGCCACAGGTTTTGCACCTGAACGCACCGATGCGGCGGCGGCTGTTCCGAAGGCGCCCTGGACGCACCTTATCCGGTGTTTACGCCAGGGCGCCTCGATAAAGTTGTAGCTGTGAGGGACGGCGGACAATCGGAGCTTCCACGGGGAATGGATTTCACAAAACAAAGCAGCGTAAAGTCAAGCAAAACATTTCCCATGACGCTCGTTGTGCTTTGGCCGCTTGTGGGTGTACAAACTTAAAAAGGCTTTTTTCAGCACGCCTGAATAGAAAGAAAATATACCCTGAACTTCTATGGTTGAATCTCATTAGCATCGTAATAGCTTCCAGGCTCATTTGCATTTTGCCGTGAGTGATTTTTCCCCCCATCCGCTCTTCCTCTTCCTCCATCGCCTCTTACCTTTTAACTGCTGCCTATAATAATAATAATATTAAATAACAATATTAATAATAGTATTAAAAAATAAGTACAACTTTGAAGCACCCTGTATTTTTTATTCTTTACTGAAAATGATCATCGGAAAACACTTTTTAATTACGCCGGTCCTGACAGACAAATCGAGTCTAGCAATTACTGGAGGACGCGCGCAAAACAACAAAGACATATTTGTACGCAAGGGATGGCGAAGTAGCGCGGATAGACGAGGGCGGAAGCGCCGAGTCGTGTTTTGCAAACAGCCTGTTTGCGTGACGGCAAAGTATACCACCAAGGTTTTCCCATTGACGCCTGAGGCCGTGGAGAGACAGCGCCGCCATTGTGTGTCCACGCGGGCTTCCTGCGAGGCAAGGTGGCGGCGCGCCCTTGTGTGATCGATGCAACGTAGCTCGTGAGACGGGCGCATTCAGACGGAAAACACACGATGAATGATGCAGAATCCCGCCCACGCACTTACACTGTACCCAAATGCATGCACAAATGCATGCATGCGCAGGCACAGAAGGGTCTGTAAGCGGTTCTAAGTTCCATGTAGCTTTCTTAACGACTCCGACGAAAGCTCCAATGCTACGCTTAAATACACCTTTCGCAGTTAAACACAAACATAAAAGTTTAGGCTTTAATACCTCATAAAAGTAACTTTTAATGACCACACACACACACACACACGCATATATGCAGGGCTGTCCAATTTGCGGCAGGCAGTTTGTTGTTTTGAATGGCCTACGGCACCTTCTAAAAACACAGTTAAAAGGCAAAAATGACAATAACAGCAAAAAGGCGTGACGTAACAAGAAAACTAATAATACGCATTTACATGTTTTTCTTTAAACGTACATCATGTACATGTTTTGTTTTTAGTCTGATTAAAAAATTCAAAATATGACAATGGCTATCTTGTGATTTTTATTTTTGTATACGGCCCTTACTGATTGGACAGCCCTGTTTCTTAATTAGCCCATTCAAATGTCTACGTCCCCCACTGCTAGCTTGACGATGATGTTATCCGTCGGTTTTGGATCAACATTTGCAATAAAAGCGACTGTTTACCCTTCTCTCGTCAATTGCCACTGCTCACTCAACGACAATGCAAGCCGGGCCGGAAGGAATCGGGGACGCTGTGTAGCCGTTAGCCTGGTTGTCGGGCTAGCAGTAGAGGGTAGCAGACCAACCCACGTCTACATAATCCATACATCTTGACTGTTATTAATCTAAGGCCCCACGGTTTCCACTTTAAAGGAATTTCGGACGAAATCACAAAAATTGGCCCAAAAAAATTCTTTTTTCCCCAAATTCTTTTTGCTGGTGGAGAATGTGTGGTGAGCGTGGAGGAGCATGCGGGAACATGCGGCTGCTCGGTCCGGTGCTTGGACATACAGCCAACGCACGTATGTTCTAAGACCAACGTCTGTCAAGAGCACCGACTTTGCGTTCTGTGCGGGTTTCGTATGAAGGTTGCAAGAACTACGTCGTGACTACCAGTGACGTCAGACTCGTACTGGAAACACGACTCGTGTGTTTTTTTGGAGCCCGTACGAGCGATTGTGGCCGAGGTTTGAAAGAGCGTTTGAGGATGCCCGCTGATGTCGTGCAAGTTGTGAGTGAAATAAGGAGTGTAGTCACGGCTGCAAGAGGCTCCCGGTTCATCAGCACACACGACACCGGCCGGCCTTGAAAATGTGAGCGCTGTGCGCAACATCCTGTCTAATAGTGCAGGCAAAATAAGGGTGTCCTAAAAATAGCTTGCAGTAATAAAGCGAATGGAATTGCATCAGTTGGTGACTACACGGGAATTACAACTGTGTGCTGATGCTGACGTCCCATTAAAAGCCTTAATAAAGCTACATCTTTTCTGGAATACTGGGCAAAATTGTCCAATGATGTGTTGCATTGACAGATTTTTGCACTTCATTAACGGACATTTTTTAACACCAACGCAAAAAGTGCACGCTCTATCCTGGTAGAATCAGTGTGAGAGTTAAAAGGCGTACTTCTATACAAATGCAAAGAGAAAACATGGAATTTGGAATAAAACGGATTTGATAGGGCTGACCAGGATTAGGGCGAGGGATATAACAATTACGGGTATAGTGGTTATTATTAATTATTGTTTTAAATCGGTTTAATATTGAGGGTTGATGTACTTCATATTTCGTCACTGTTGCCCCCCACCCTTCACAGTTTTTTAAATGACAAAAAGCAATTTTTAGTGACTTATTGATTTAACCTTTTTCAACAACCAGTGGAACATGATCAATTACATGTAGCGGAATCCCTGTATAATGCTTTGCAGCCTTGTTTCTACGGTGGAATAGTGTTTAGAATATGATAAGTAAGACATGACTTACTCTGTTCTGTGGCAACTTTCAAATAGTGGTGGTTCTTCTCTTTTTTCTCTTCTTTTTCCAAAGGTGTTCCTTCACAGCAGTCATTTGTGAAATGAACTTGTGGCGGGCTTCCATCTGAACTTGGCTGTCGGTTGTTGTCTTGAACCTTCTTTTGGAAAAGAAAACAAACCTATTTATAAGCAGTGTAACTCGGATAATGTAAACATCCAGCAGCAACACATTTTGACATGACTACTATAGGAGAGTACATTATGTGTGTTTTTTATTTGGGTGTGTGATTTTACAACTTTTGTTAATAGACTTTAGTGTGTGTTTCAGTACTTTTTTAAACATTTTGAGCACATTCAACAACAATGGGATACTAATGACAACTGATAAATTTTCATCCCTAGTTAGGAGGCTTTTTTTACATGCTACTACTGAATTGGCATGAATAGGACGTGTTTTCCGCGGAAGAAAATGGCCTCTTTTCGGCGGAGTGGCTAACGTGTGTACATCGACTGCGTTTTGGATGCAAAAGCACACGCAGAAGCAGACCGACCGGCACACAAACCCTCAATCGGAAACAACATCATTGTAGGCCCGCATCAGAAATGACACAGGCAGACACGGTCAGCTGGGGTAAAAGGCGCTCATCCCGGCATTTTTCTGGAAATGTCCCCGTAATCAAGGTGGGGTTGTCAAAAGTTGTGTCGCACAACGACAGAAAAACAAAAGCTGACAGGCAGAGGCGTTCGTACGTGCTCATTAGACGTTTCCTGCCATATTTGTACGGCGGGGAGCAAACGGTTCATATTTCTTAGCAGTTATAGCTAACACACACACACACACGCACACATGCCCGCAGAATAGAACACACACACACACGTTTAGTTAGTTTGGACTAGACCGCAGTGCAGGCAGCAAAGAGTTAATCTTTTCTACCAGTTCAGTCTTGGACGTGCACACACTCTCATGCACGCACATAAACAGAAACACACACACACACACATCCACACAACCCATCACCCCTGATCACACTCAAGACTCACACACGCACACACACAAGCCCATAATTCCCCCCCACCCCCCCACCCTGGGCTCAACAACACCCCAACACCCCCCCCTCTCCTCCATTCTCCATCTCCGCCCCCCACCCACCATCCTCCTCCCCAACCCTCCACCAACGCCCCCCTCCCCCCAGGTCAGTTAATAAGCGAGCCTGAGCCTGTGTGCCTGGGCTTGGCTGTCTGGAGGACATGGAGGGAGAGAGAGAGAGACGTCTCCCGGGAATTGGCCCATGCAGAACGCCGAGCTATCCGTCGAGAGAATGGAATTTTACCCTCGCCGGTGCTCCCCCGGCCGCACCGCGCAGCAGGAAACCTACACACACACACACACGCACACACACACAAAGATGCAAAACATGTGCTGCCACATTCAAACACGGCGCCGCCCCCCCAGGGGTGCTTTTGAGGGAACGTCTCTCAGCGGCTTTGAGTAAAGTGACCACTAGCTGGAAGACGCACACTCCTCGTCCCCCTCGCGGGGAATCATCTAGAAGCCATCATTAACTTAACAGCCGCGGCGTCCACGCGGGGGACGGGGCAGAGAGGGCCGCCGCTGCCGCCGCCACGCTCTTTGAATCCAAACACGCGGCGATGTTGGGCCGCTAATGAGTTGCCCCGCAGATTGAGAAACTGCAGCGGTTCCTCTGACTTGTGTCTGAACTTCAAGTGTGGAGGAGACAGCCGTGCTCCTCTTCCTCAAAGCCACAGCTCCATCTATCGGTGTGCCGGTGCAGCGGGGAGGGAGGAGGTGAACCAAAACTTGGGGGAGCTTTTGGTGGAACCACACGATCACGGGAGGCAGAAACTGGGGTACAGTCGGACCCACGTGCGTCGTGTACTGCCATGACATTTCTCCCAAATCTGGGTGGGTAAGCACTTCCCCTTTGCCAAATAAGACATCCACCTACCAGGTGCCAGGATGCCTATCAGACAGCATGGCTAATGCACAGGCTGGCCACAATAAAAGGCCAAGAAATCTATGAATGGAATTTCTGCTAAGTTAGGCTCTGCCTCCACCCACAGGGACAAAGAGGCTGTGTGTCTGACAAAAGGGCTCCCTCCGTTCATGCCATTGTTCTATGGACAAGCAGACACTGTTTCATAGTTGTATATGGTCTGTTTTGGTACCCAAAATATTCAAGCAAATTGTACATGTTCTTGGCCTAAATGAAGCATTCTCAAACATAAAATGGCTAAATGAATGAAAATACAAATAATAAGATGGCATTCAAAAGACCTGATCTAAAGTGTAATACAGCATCTTGGACTTGGTGTGTGTGCCTTTAGGCAACGGGTAACAGCATCTTTAACATCAGCTAGCTAGAATTGAGTGTAGCAACAGGTTAGCAGTGTAGAGAGTGGCTGACAGCAGCTCCTGTGTGAATGTTCGATGCATGTCGTCTCCGCTTGCTAATCAAGCGGTTGAAGTGCAGCGTGAGTCTCTCCTTAACCACAAACAGCGGCAGCATAGTAGCATACAAGTGCAAAGGTAGCCATACGGGTCTTACTTCATGTCTACAGAGCTGTAATTAAATCATAAAAGGGTTTTTCTGTGCTCTAACAACAAAATTATTCTATGTTTTAATAATTATGAATCCGATTTTGCGGAAATGCTGTTATCGCCTTAGGGTCTGGAACTTTTACCTTCACTTAAGACGTGTTAGTGTTCCCAAAGACATGATGCAGGAGGGAGACACCACACGGATGGCACCTGCCTGTTTTGCCATGAGGTGTTTCTTGAACACAATCATGTTTCTCACCTCAATCACCCAAACAGAGACACAGAAAGTTTCAAGTGCCAGCATTTAGATAAAGAATGGGAAAAACTACTTTTAATTCAAGAAACAACTCATGGCAAAACAGGAAGGTGGCGTTCCTCTTTTGCCATGAGGTGTTTCTTGAACACAATCATGTTTCTCACCTCAATAACCCAAAACAGAGACACAGAAAGTTTCAAGTGCCAGCATTTAGATAAAGAATGTGAAAAACAACTTTTAATTCAAGAAACAATTATTATTGACATGCATATTATACATGCCCTCGGACCCGGTGCTAGAAAGAGAACCTGGCAGCACTACCCGGTTGTGCTGACGTGTGAAATGCATTTGCGGCATAGGCTGGTGATGCGGGAAGTCTTTATCTTGTCGACCAGTCGGGGCGGAGATGGATCCCAATCCCATTTTCTGTTCCCGGTGAGTCTCGACGGGATCTCCAATGAGAGCAATCCCGGTGTTGCAGATTACCTCCACGGTTCCAATGGGATTAGCAGTCACACGGATTGTAAAGCGTTGTGGGCCTCGGCGGGGCTGAAGCGGCCGCTGCTGTTACGCAAGCGGAGCTGGTGTTTGCATCTGATCGTAGACAATTATTATTATTGCATTAAAACACACACGGAGCTCGGATACTTGAAGAGAAAAGGAATATGAGTTAGCGTCTGAGCCTGCTCCTTCCTGTGGGTCTTAGCTCGCTTTGGCTCTCTTTGGGATTTAGCCTTTCAAAAGTCCTCGTCAGATCCTACTGCCCGCCACCCCGCCACCCTCCCCCCACATCTCTTCCGCCGCCTCCCACCACCACCCCCTCGCCCTCCTTCCCCCGCACTGCTCGCTCTGCCGCAGATGTTTTTTTTGGGTGGGGGGAGAACAGTCTATACGGAGGAGCTGTAGCAGCAAAAACGGAGCTCACTCGATGGTCTCCTCCGTGCGGACGTCGTTCAAAGGAGCGTTGCTGGCGAGCGCCAGGCGAGCCGCAGACGCGGGCGGCTGCCAAGGTTGGGGGAGACGGAGGGAGGGAGGTCACGCGGAGGTGAGGCCAGAGGCTGCCGCTGTGTTCCCGTCCTGATTGGCAAAGCTGAAAGTACCCATGCGGAAAGACAGCAGCGTTTTCACGTGGTCCTGCTGGTGAACCATTAGTTCTTTCTGGTCCAGTTCAGGTCCCGGGTGACCTCGGTCTTTGGGGGCATAAAGGACTTCAGGTTCACATTGCACGCTTGCTGGTATCTGATGCCCATAAAAATGATGCCTTCTGCAAATCCTCCTGCTAGCCTGACATTGACTCTCTCCTCCGATTTCAGATCAACCTTTGCCATAAAAGTGACTAGATTACGCTCCAATAACCCTCCCCTTCTCTCTTTGCTTGCCACTGTTCACTCAACAAACAATGATGATAATGTAAGGTGTTCCTCGAACAGATGGACTTATTAAGCTGTGGCAACGTTCTTGCTCTCTCATCGTACTATGGTGCGTTCAAGGATCGCCAAAATCTCACCGCAATAAAAAAAAAAACAGTGAGATAATTACTACCATGTATTTAAACATTAGTACATAAATAATTACAGTCATAGAGGCTATAAGATGTGTTTTCTGCTGAGGAAAAAATGTTGAAAAGAACTTTTCACACAGAACAGCCATGTGTTGAATGGACTTATTTCTATTGTATAAAAAGTGATACTCTGCGATTGATTGGCGACCAGTCCAGGGTGTGCCCAAAGCCAGCTGGGGTAGGCTCCAGCATACCCACAACCCCAATGAGGATGAGCGGCATAGAAAATTAATGAATGAATGAAATACTGATACCAAAGGGAGACCCCCATGGTGTTGATCTTAGTTCAGTTTGAGTTTTTTTCTGCATCAGGGTGGAAAATAAAAAATTGAAAAAATGAGAATGATGCTTTTTTCCATTGTTGTTGTTATTTCTCTTAGCAGGATGTTTACATGCATAGTTAATTTTTGTGTCTTAAACTGACCCCCATTGGGTCAAAATACATTTTTGTAGGGGGGTGACAAATTATTATGACATCATATTTAGAATTCTAATAACATTAAAAATAGCTCAGATAACCGCTAATTATAAAAAAAAAACCATTCCAATCAGGCAGGATTACCCATTCTGTGCGGGCGAGCAAATCAAGTGCTCCTTTTTCCTCCCGTGTCAGAACATACCCTGACCGCACTTGTGAACAAACAGTCGCTTTCCGAGGAAGACGTTTCCCATGCTAACTGTTCCAAATACTCCGTGACGAAGAGGGGTAAAAAAAAGCCCATCGAGCACACAAAAAACCTTATCAGCTCGTTGAAACGCCTGTGGCTTGGTGTTTGAAAAGTGCTCAAGGTTTGCCACACACCTCTGTGGTGTCACACTGGCTGCTCGGAGCATGTGTCCAAATACAGTGCACCGTGCTGGGCCAGCGGGGGGTGGCTCCCTCCCCTCTAACTCTGGTTAGTGATCTGGTAGTAGTAATGTCATAATACTTGATTAGGACAAATCAACAGGTACAGTTGCTTGAATCCTAATTTGTTGTTGGAGTCCTTCTTACCTCGTGGTGTGCACAAACTACAGTTAAATCTAAAAAAAAATACTAGATGTTATTTGTACCACAAACGTTTCAGTGCAATTGTTAAAAAGCATAATGTTTGTTTGCACATTTAAATTTCTGCATAATTTGCAAGATACACCTTACATGGGTGGAGAACAACCAATTGTTAAAGGACTGTCCCAATATGGCTGCCAAGCTGCAAATTTGCATCGAAATGCCTCGCTGTTGCCTCCGATGGACTCAGGTGGTACTGCAAATGGAGGGTTTTAGGGCTTAGAAAACATTCACACTGTTTCCTGCTCCGAATCAGTTTGAGGGTAAGGTAGCGAGGTCATTAGCCTGCCTCCCTGCCACGCGGCAACAATTTGGGTCTACATCTTTTCAGGAAACACACATGATGCAGTCACAGGGAAGAGGGCTGTCAAAAAGTTCTCAATGAACCCCAACAACTACGGCTACAATCATACAGTTTTCAAACATTTATTTTAATGACACCAGCAACTTTAACCAAAATGTTCTTTTTTTTGTGCCTCAGCAACAGTTTCACCTCGTTATTTTATTTACTCCACGTACAACACTGATTTTTATCCCCTAAAGCGGATATCGAACATAACGTCTGACGGAAAAATATTTGTTTAAATTGTTGATGAAAATACCACTGCTGCTTGCAACAAAAAGGCAGTATAGCAGTGTTTTCCTGTGTAGTTGTTACTGGGCGTTCATAGTTAACTTTGATTGATTATTGGCATGATGACCAGATGCTGCCCCCTTGTGGTCTGGAGTATAAAGGCTGTATAGATTAATAATAAGTTAAATAATGCCAGCATCACATTTTACAATTGAAATCACAGAAAACGACCTTGGGGGAGTTTTCCATCCCTAATTATGCATTTTAAAGAGTGTAGTTTTCCCCAAAATGACTTGTTTTGTTCCCGTACGTCAAGGGAAAGTTGTAAGCGTGCAGAAGTCAATCAATTATTCTGGTTTTTGGTGTCTTGATGTTCCATAATATTGTGAAGAAAAGTCATGTTCCGTGTAAGAAAATAAGAATAAGAGCACAAACTTGATGTTCGGGAGGAGAAAAAAAGAAAAACTAGATTGCTGAGCTGCTACCATCCCCCATCTCGTAGGCATGGCAGCAAGCCTCGCACACAAGCGCCTGCACACACACGCACGCGCGCGCGCAAACTGTTGCGCACACACACGGCCCATCTCTCCGTGCTACCTGATTTGAGGCAGAGAGAATAATCCAGGAACACAATGAATGTTCCTGTGCTAGTCACACTAAAGCAACAAAAAAAACATCACGTCGCTTTTGTCCTAGTTCTCATTAAACTCAACATAAGTTAAAGCGGCTCCATAGCTGCTGGTTCAAGGGGGCAACAAGGCACACAAATTCTTTACTCACGTAATCCAAAAAAGCATAAAAAAAGAAAAATTTTTTAGCCAAACGAAGCTAGCTATCGCTTGTAAGCGCGGTATAATCCACACTACGAGTCTGCAGGGGGCAGCGGAGCGCCTGGCTCAGGAAATGCTACGTTTTAAGCATAGATGGTGACATAAAAAAAGCAAAATGATAGTGTCACACGGCAATAAGTACAATTCTATTCTTCAACAGTGTCAGCAGCCATCTTGCAGCGCTACACTATCCGCTGCCATAACAAAGCATTTTCCTTCACCCAAACAGTTTTGTTGTCAATATTCTTGGACATGCTTTCAGGGGAGAATTCCTTGGCCGTTCACATCCCACCTGTTTACACTTAACTAAACACTGCAGCAATTTGGAGGCTTTCCTTTGGTGGAGAAGACAACAATAACAAACCACTCCAAGATGGCTGCCACATTACTTTGTTTGTACAGTCCACCGCTGCCTCACATGCAGTGGCCACCACTGCTTTGGTCAAATGTATCTTCTTTTGACTATACACGTGAAAATAAACGCAGTGCTAAGATGAGTACAGTGCAATACATTTAGTAACTCCAATCACAAGCAAGGACAGACATGTTTGGCGGCCATTTTGGAGCACTACGCCATGGGCTTGCATTTGATTTGCAACAAAACCACAGTTTATCATCATAATACTTGGACATACTTGCAGAAATGGCTTCCCTGCGTGGGTGAATCCAACAGGTTTACACTTAAGTAAACTAAACACGGCGAAATTTGAATAATCATTTGAAAACAAAACAAAAACTAAACACTCCAAGATGGCTGCCGTGCTACCCGCTACTCACTACTGCCACCGGTGGACGAAAGTGGTACTACACAAGATAACAATTCTATTGATTTACAATTGTAATATTTAGCATGTAAAAACATGTAAATATATTATCCTGATGATTCAAACAGCCCAGGGTAGCATATAACACAAGTGTTGATAATATCAATATTGTAAATAATTATAATTATTTTTTTATTGTGCTTACTGGGTAAAATAAATTTAACAAGCCCATTATTACATTTCGATTAAAAATAATAAAACGATGATTTAATTATTATTTTAAAAAATTGTATTCATAAAAATGTCCACACAATAAAGGTGGGGACAGGCCAAAGAAGAATGGGAAGACACACTGCTTGTGGTGTGTAATTGGTGATCAATACAGCTTCAAACGTTAGCGCGCCATCTCCAGGCCTGCAGATTATTGGACTGCGTGTAGCTGCAGCAGGTGCATCATGGGAACGTGCTTGAACGGCAGCCCAGCAGCGCCTGGCAACGTGATGCTGCCGAATCGATGCTGCAGGTGGGCCCGGGATTGTTGCCCTTGTTTTGTTTTGTTGGTGACCCCGACCAGAAAAGCCTGCAAGAAGGTTGTGGGCCTTCTGCACGGGGAAGGACGGGGATGAGCGCCGGCGTGTTATAATGAGAGTCTCCGGCAAATATCAACAGCAGACAGATGCAAATGCGCTGAATCTATTACTGCGAGTGTGCTGGGAAACAAAAGGCAAGCGCTCAAACAAGAAAGGAACCCCGAGACGGAGCGCGTGGATGTGGGAAGGAGCTGCAAAGATAGGGGAAAAAAAGAAGAATCCTAGGCCTCCCTATTTCTTCTTCTTCTTCCATTTTTTTTTCTTTTAGCAACGGCATCCTGTGTTCTTGGATGTGTCGTCGCCATGGCAACTGTAACTTGGTGACCTCGTTATTTCTGCCTAATCCCGCGCTGGAAATTATGGTTGCTCCACCCTCTTGCCTGGCTGCCCTGATAACACAATCGTTGCAAATGAGGCAGCGGCTACGGAGGGTCGGCATACATATGTAAACATACGTTTACATGCTCTTTTTATAGATCATGGAGCCGATTGTGTACTTATTCCTCAATCATTTTTCATCATATTATTATCCATAGTATGTATGTATTGGTAATAAAAACATACATATAATTGATAATATTTTCTACGTAGTTATCAATACTTTATTAGAGAGTCCTATTATTTGGAGCCACCCGCGGCAGCTGAGAATGTACACATCTGTTTGCCATATATGCCCAAATGTACCTTTATTGTTATACATTATAATAAATACCACTTTGCATTTCATGCCAATCATTTATCCGGCTTCTCGGCTCCCGGGGGTAAGGCTGGAGCCTATCCCAGCTGACTTTTGGGCGGGGGGGCGATTATTATTATTATTATTATTATTATTATTATTGAGCGACTACAATAAAAACATACATTTTGAAATATAGGTTTTGTTTATTACTTATCAATAGAAATGTTTTGGCCCTTTTATCAATATTTACTGTCATTTCACATAATTGTGTGTTACAGTTGAAAAATTACAATTAGCACATGCTTGCCATGAATATAGAATAATAATTCATGTAAATATAATAACTAAATCTAATATACATAAACCAATATACATAGTTATAAACACTTCCATTTATTCCCTGCACCTAATAACTGGTTGGGCACCCTTAGCAGCAATAACGGCAATCAAACGTTTGCCATAACTTGCAACAAGTCTTTTACACGCTCTGGAGGAATTTTGGCCCTCTCATCTTTGCAGAATTGTTGTCATTCAGCTTTATTTGAGGCTTTTCTAGCATGAAGCGCCTTCTTAAGGTCATGCCACAGCATCTCCATGGGATTCAGGTCAGGACTTTGACTAGGCCACTCCAAAGTCTTCATTTTGTTTTTCTTCAGCCATTCAGAGGTGGATTTGCTGGTGTGTTTTGGGTCATTGTCCTGCTGCAGCACCCAAGATGGCTTTAGCTTGAGTTGACCAACAGATGGCCGGACATTCTCCTTCAGGATTTTTTGGTAGACAGTAGATTTCATGCTTCCATCTATCACAGCAAGCCTTCCAGGTCCTGAAGCAGCAAAACAAGCCCAGACCATCACACTACCACCACCATATTTTACTGTTCTTTTTATGAAATGCTGTGTTACTTTTACGCCAGATGGAACGGGACACGCACCTTCCAAAAAGTTCTACTTTGTCTCGTCAGTCCACAAGATATTTTCCCAAAAGTCTTGGCAGACATCGAAATGTTTTTTTGGCAAAATTAAGATGAGCCTTAATGTTCTTTTTGCTTAATAGTGGTTTGCATCTTGGAACTCTGCCATGCAGGCCGTTTTTGCCCAGTCTCTTTCTTATGGTGGAGTCGTGAACACTGACCTTAATTGAGGTAAGTGAGGCCTGTAGTTCTTTAGATGTTGCCCTGGGATCTTTTGTGACCTCTCGGATGAGTTGTCTCTGCGCTCTTGGGGTAATTTTAGGCGGCCGGCAATTTCTGGGAAGGTTCACCACTGTTCCATGTTTTTGCCATTTATGGATAATGGCTCTCACTGTGGTTCGCTGGAGTCCCAAAGCTTTGGAAATGGCTTTATAACCTTTACCAGACTGATAGATCTCAATTACTTTTGTTCTAATTTGTACCTGAATTTCTTTGGATCTTGGCATGATGTCTACCTTTTGAGGTGCTTTTGGTCTACTTTTCTGTGTCAGGTAGCTCCTGTTTAAGTGATTTCTTGATTGAAATGGGTGTGGCAGTAATCAGGCCTGGGGGTGGCTACAGAAATTGAACCCAGGTGTGATAAACCACAGTTAAGTTATTTTAACAAGGGGGGCAATCACTTTTTCACACAGGGCCATGTAGATTTGGAGTTTTTTTTCCCTCCCTTAGTAACGTAAACCTGAATTTAAAAACCGCATTCCATTCCATTCCATTTTCTTCCGCTTATCCGGGTCCGGGTCGCGGGGGTAGCAGTTTCAGTAGGGAAGTCCAGACTTCCCGGTCTACGGCGACCTCTTCCAGCTCCACCGGGAGGACACCAAGGCGTTCCCAGGCCAGCTGTGGGACATAGTCCCTCCAGCGTGTCCTAGGTCTTCCCGGGGCCTTCTCCCAGCTGGGCATGCCCGAAACACCTCACCAGGGAGCCATCCGGACTAGACTTAAAAACTGCATTTTATGTTCAGTTATGTTATCTTTGACTAATAGTTAACTATTTTTTATGAGCAGAAACATTTAAGTGTCAAACATGCAAAAGAATAAAAGGTTAGGAAGGGGGCAATTAGTTTTTCACAGCACTGTACACTTTTAAACCTCTATAAAAAGTACATGTAATCAAATAATCTTCTGCCACAGCCATGCACTACCCGAGCGATTAGAAAACATACGTTTACATGACATTTACACTTATGTCGCCAATACTGTATGTAATAATAGTTCATATTTTCTATGCATCTATGGATCCTTTATTAGGTCATCATTTTGTACGGGAGTCCAGCACCAGTTGAGTAATTGGAATAAGCACTCAGCACTAATTGTCGGTGAGTGTCCGCTAAACCGTATTGATCCCTAATCAGTCATGAGTTTATTAACGAGGGGACTCGGGCCAAGTCGGCCGGGGATGGCGCCAACTTTTCCACCCCCTCCCAGTGCCCCCCAGTGCCCCCATACACCCTGCAACATGAGTGGAGTCTTGACGCTGAGAAACACCTGAATTATTGAATCTGCGTTTGATTAGATTGACTTATTGAACTCTGAAAAATTGATGGCTTTTTTTTTCTTTTTGGGGGGGGCGGGGGGAGGTAAACATGCAAACTAATAGGAAAGCCTCAGTCAGGCCTACTCAATAATTCAGCACATTTACATACTATTATTGGCATATCTCATTACCGCACTTGTATATTCCAAAACGCTATTAGTTGGGTGCTGCCTTGCATAAATTATCATGGCTAATCGAGGACGTTTGAACTCGCGTGATTCCGAGATATTCTTCAGCGGGGAACGCAGGAGGCAAAACATCCTTTTTTGGACTGCAAAAACACTACAGTCAAAGATCCTCTCTATGGGAAGAGCGCGCTGCTGGTTT